>CP092884.1:62066512-62167327 GCA_030710605.1 Cordylochernes scorpioides
GATCTATAAATATAAAAGTTGCCTCTCCCGTCAAAATAGTTGGTTTGTCCGTAGTGTGACTTATCCACTCTACCAGCTAGAAACCTTTTTAGCAGAATGTGAAGATGTCATTTGATCTATTGTGGATCTTATAAAACCAAAGTCCGTTCTGGACTGTGAGGGATCATTAGCCTGAAACCATGGTCGCTAGGTGGATGCTTCTCAGTTTGACAAAGCTGGGGGTCGCTGGAAGGATTGCTCTAAACCGTTGGTTTTCGACCGCTACGACCCGGGTTCGATTCCCGCATTGGGCACTTTTTTTCTAAATAAAAAAATGCTCCAATGGCCCCCCTATTCTTGCAAAAGTCCAACTCCACCAGCGAGTGTAAGTAATCAAACGGGGCTTTATGAAGATTTGTAAGTGCAAAGTCGAACTGCTTTTCACATGTGTAGACATGTGGTGCACTTACAGTAAAAGCAGTCACTCATGGCCTGTACCACGTGTACTAGGAATAAGCAAAAAAAAAAAGCTGGTATTGTGGATTTGCCACCGACCTGCGTGCGCTAGTTTGCGCAGAAGGTCAATAGATGGCGCTTAGTTTTAGCGTCTATTTTGACGGGAGAGGTGAACTTTGGGTAAAAATAAATATGTTTATTATCATGGTATCTATCTCTGGAATGTATCATATGAACTAACTTGTAACTTGAAGCAAGACTTGAGGCTGGTATTGGACATTTTGTGTAGATAGGAATTGTTTACAGCTATCAAATGTACAGTAATGCCCACTCTTCTTCGCCGCTAGACAACAGACAATAAATAATGTTGTAGATCTATATCAATTTGTAAATTTTTGTAGATATATTTTCTTGATTTATCAAGAAATTGGGTTGACCAATTATCACGGAGCAAGCAAAATAAACGTTTAGTTTATTTTTGTTCCACTAGATGGCGCTCTGCCATCTAAAAAGCACATGTGCTCGTGGTCAGGAGTGCCTTCTTTATTTTTAATATTTATGATTATCTTTCAAACCTGAAAGGTTCAGGTTCCTAATCTATATTATTGTTTCTCTTTTTATTTTGATTACCTTTTCTTGTATAATATGTTTATAACTGTTTCTGTTTAAAAATATATAAATCGACGCAATTATTCCTAGCCGGGATATCGCGTTTTGTGTGTTGAAATAAAAAATGTACAGTTTGTTCCCGAAATTGAAAGAATCAGATGCCCTATTGACAACGTTCATCGTGTAAAAGCTTAAATGTCGTAGAAATTGTAGATTTAAAGTGAGCGTTTCTAACAAGGTAAACATAAACAATTAAAGTTGCCAAGTCATGAATTATGTAATGGCGTTATGTTGGCTCTTGGAGAAAATTTAATTTCTCCAGAAAGTTGGGGGTTATTTAATAACTTCCGGACTCTCTCGTCCTTCGTTAGCCAAGTTTGGCCGCCCGCAGCTCCTTGTTGTTCCACAAACTACACTTTTTTTTATCTTCCCCCAGATTTTTAACTTTTAAAATATAAAAAGAAGTGTTGCCAATCTTCACTTTGTTAGAAGACACAAAAATTAAAAGTTAAAAAAATTATAGTTAACCTTAGTTGAGACTGCTATATATATGTGTGGTGTATCCTGATTGGTGGATGGGAGGGGTGAACTTATTTACATATCTTTGGTTACATATGCACAGTCTTCTTTTAGTGAATTATGCAAATTAATAATCATATATTCGAAACTATTATAGACGCGTATGATTCTTTTAAAAATTAAAAATTTATACTGCCCTTACTGCAATGGAAAATTTAATGGGAGGGCCTGGCTCATCAATTAATTTTTCCATTGCAATAAGGGACCATAGAGAAGTAATGTATGTGCTCCTGGAGTGATGAATACAGTTCTGAATTTATCTACACGTGTTTTTAACATTTATTTTGAAAACTTTTAAAAACGAAAGTAAAATTAAACTGGAATATGATGGAAAATAAAATATAAAATAAAATAAAACAAATCTCCTGATCGTGCAAGTGAAAGTTGCTGATGGCTTACACCATCTATCGGAATAAATATCAACTATTCGTGGGTTTTTATTATTATTATTCCAGAATGTGGGTATTTGGACAATTCTGGAATAATTTTAAAAAAATCAACAAATAGGTGATATTTATTCCGATAGATGACGCAAACCATCAGCAATTTTTAGTTGCACAATCAAGATATGCCTTTTTTCATATAATTTGATTAATAATAAAAATATAATTATATTTTTAAACTACCAGATAAAAAAATCGCTCTAAATAACCATGAAAGCTTTACAAAAAAGTATAATTTGTTCATTTTTATCATTTTCTCGACACATCTAGTCAGGAGCGATGTCACCAGATCGAAGCTCAGTCGGATGGAAGATTGAAGAGGTATTTAAGGAATGTGTCTCCACGTTTCTAAAGATTGGATTCCAAGTTAACCAGGAAGACCTCACAAAGCCTCGATTACTTCTTTATATCATAAAAATACAGCCCTGTAATATCTAAACGCCATTAAAATTATAAAATGAAAGGATTTAAAAGCACGAATGTTTCTTTTATACATAATACAAACTCCTACTGTCTTTACTGCGGTGAAAAAATATATTAGGAATGCTTGGATCATCAGTGGTGAACCCTCCCAGCGGTTTCGCCAATTTAATCCACCAGACCGCTTCTCAGAGCTCTAATACTGTATTGGACGATTCTGCTTATATACGCAGCACTGAAGGGTGGAATCTCAGAAATGGTTTTCAAGAAGACTATGGACGTAAGCTTATAGGACAGTAGAATTCATTTTATAAGTATAGATGGCGCGTTATTGCTTTGTGATAATAAAATTGACCCATTTATCAAGTTGACGGCATCAGGCGCCACAGTTAACTCCCCGATTGACCAACAGCGATACCTTCCAAATAAAAAAGAAAATTCTTGGCGTCTTTTTAATTTCACAATAGGGTGCGAGCGCCATTGTGCGTGCGTGGCGGTGTTAGACCTATAAATCAACCTGTGGAATCTGGAATCTTACTTGGCCACACTGGGGGTCTCTTAACGACGGTCGTTAATCGAATCTGTCCTTTATATATATATGTTTTTCAAATATATTTCATAGATAAAATACTGTGCTAAATCGACCACCAGAGGTCGCCGTTTTCACTATATAAACTCGTTGTTGTTATTTCCCGCTGGCCGGCTCAAATCTTTTGTACATTATGTAAATAAGTTTTTCATTTTTCAGATTCTTACGCCTTAAGCCAGGCAGTACTTTTATCAAATTATGTTTTTTAATATATTCTTTTAGCGCAATTAAAGCTATTTTTGATCTTTAAAGATATATATATATATACTAGATATAAAGATATATATATATATAATGTAAATAATAAAGTTTATCAAATAAAATTTTGATCTTAAATATAATTTAAATTAAGTTGATATTATAGAGTGAGTTAACATGGATTTATATATTGATATAACTATATTTAAAACTTTTAATAATAGTAATATTTATATATAAAAAGGAAATTCTATTAGATTAGCAAGCTAAATCTAAATTAATTATATAAGATAAAAGTTGATAATTATTTTTGTGTTTAAGTTAGATGAGATTAAAAAGTTGTTTATATGTATTATATTTATATCTTATTTAGGAGAGAAAATGTAATAAAAGTAATTATATGTTAGAATAATATGTTTTTATTTTAGATAGAAAAAAAATTTTGAAAAATAAAAAGAAAATTTAACAAGAAAAGAAGATTTAACAACGTAACGTCTTTTAGCATCGGCTTTTACCCGTCATTAAGATTTGTAATGTCTTTAATAAAGTTTGTTTTAATGTTGTTGATTCTATAAAATCTTAAAAATTGACCAAAATATATGCCTTTGCAGCAATTTGATGATATGTTGGAATTGACATTACAGAATTTAATAAAAATAAATAGGAATAAAGAAGAGATTTATAATGATTATATATTTAGTTTTAGTAAAAGAGAGGAAAGAGATAAAGAAAGAATCATACACTTTTATTTCAAACAGGTAGAGAATTGAAAGGGTGTTAGTATTTTTTTAGTTAATTAATAGTTTTTGTAATTTTTTTATATAATTTTTTTTTCCTATATAATTTTAGATTTTTTTTTCCATAAGAGTAAGAATAATATGATATAATGTTTTTGCCTAGTTAAGGATAGATAAACATATTTTAAATCTTTGCCTATTAGAAATTATTTTTGGAACCCTAATGGTAGACCAGGACATTACACAAAAGGAGATTGGAAAATCTATTGGAAAGAGAATTCTGTGGTATCAGGGCTCTTCAGATGAAAATACCACATCCTATTTCACCCTTACTTCATTATGGATTGATTTCTCTTCGACCATTAAACTGTATAATTAAATTAATATTAGATAACATAGAAGGAGGTTGTTTACTTACTTATTCAAAGTGGCGTCTGCCGCTCCCTAGAGACAGCGCACATGTGTGGATGTAACATCTGTCTGCCAGGGACCCGCCGACATTGTTCTAAAAGTAACCTTCCCTCTTCTTGGAAATCTTATTTTTAAAATTGTTTGAAGTTAGAAAAGCTGTCAGAAAAGAATCATTAGAAATGTTAAAGATTGTGAAAATATGTATTAAAATTTTGTTTCCATTGATATAAGTTACATTTTTATTAAAATTATAAATTAATTGAATAATAAAACATTTATTATACTTCAAATTCATTTATATTTGTTTTCCAGTTCCCTCCCACAGTAACTGGAGATCAAATTGAATGAATTTAATGCTTTATAATCATTATCATATAATTAATATATTTAAAGTCATAGGAAATATATTCAGTAATTCTATCATTTGTTTTAGTATAAGAGTAGAATATAAGTTGTTGGTTAGATTAATTGGAGAAGTTTGAAGTTTCAAATTTATAATTATATTTATTATTGCTTAGGTATTTGTGTATTGACAGCCTATTGTAAAACTTTACTGTTTTGTATTTAAAACCATTGTTTAAATACTCTTTATTAAGATTTGTAATGTCTTTAATAAAGTTTGTTTTAATGTTGTTGATTCTATAAAATCTTAAAAATTGACCAAAATATATGCCTTTGCAGCAATTTGATGATATGTTGGAATTGACATTACAGAATTTAATAATTTTAAAATTATAACAATTTCTTTTGTCATATGTTCCAACTGATTTGTTAGCAAGGTTTATATTTAAGTCTAAAAAGTTAACTTTTTGTTATTAGTTATCTTTTCATTATTTTTAAGTTTCAAATATTTAGGGTATATTTTGTAAATGACATTATTGAATTGTGGGTTATTCAAGATAATAATGTCATCTACATAGCGGAATATATGCCAATTTACATCATTCTGTAGAAAGAATTCTCTTTCATACCAAAAAAGTAATAAGTTGGCTAGTAGAGGACTGGATGAAGTTCCCATTGGAACACCTTTAGATTGAATGTATATTTTGTTTTTAAAATTAATATAATTAAAGTTTAAGAAGGTTTCAAGTAATGTTTTTGCTGTTTTGTTATCTAATTTAAATGTTTTGTATTTGTTGTGAATAATTTGAATGTGGAATGTTTTATCATTAATGAATTCATTTATTAAGCTGTGTATTTTATTATTAAGGTCTTCTAAACGTATGTTAGAGTAAAGATCTTCAAAATCAAATGTATGAACTGTATTGATCTTTTGTAGGTTATTTGTTAGGAAGTTAATGATTTTTTTATTAGAATCTATGAATTTATAATTATGTTTGTTAGTTATTTTATTTATTATGAATTGAAGTGTTGAAGTTAGTCTTAAATCTATGTTTTTTATGACTGAGTTTATTCCTGATGTGATTGTTCTAAATGAGATTGGTGTTTTATGTAATTTAGGAATAATATAAAATTTCGGTATGTTTGTGTTTTTGTTGTAATTAATGATTTTTAGTGTGTTTTCTACATTTTTAATATCTTTTTTGATTTTAGTTTCAGTTGTTCTTATGAAAGTGTATTTACTATTGTTATTAATTTCATTTTTTAGAAGGTCATGATATAAGTTTTTACATATAATAGATAAATTATTTGAACATTTATCTATTGGACATATGATAAAATCTTTTTGTAAGTTTTCAAAAGTGTCTTTTAAGGAATTAATTTCCGATTCATTAGGTTTTGTGTATTTTAGTGTGTTGTTATAATAGTTTTTTATTTCTTTACTTAATTTATATTTCCATTCTAGGAAAGTAAATTCAGGAATTCTGTGTTTTATACTAGTTTTATTAATGAATATATCGATGTCTTTTAATATAGATTTAATTGTATTATTGAAATTGTGTTTGATCTGAGGTATATATTTATATCCTCTATTTAAAATGTTTTGGAGTTTTGGTTCCAAAAAAGAATAATCGCTAGTTAAAATATGTCCTGTGAATTTATATTTATCTAGAACATTGTGGCAATTACATTTAGATTTTTTAAAATTTGTTAGATTATTAATAAACGGGTTATAATTGCATAATATACTGCCTATATTCTTGTTATATTTCCAGGTAGTTTTAAAATTTAAACCTTTTATAGGAAATAAACTGTTAATAGATTGGTCATTAAATATATCATTAAATTAGAAATGATCAAATAATTTGTTAATGAATTTAATAATAATGTTAATTTGGTTATTTTTTTGTTTAATTTTTCTGTATTTGAAGATGTCGTTTGTGATATCTGTTAATCTATTAGAAAGATTGTGAATTTTAATGTGTTCTACAAGTTTTATAAGTTTGCTATTATTTAATTTGAATAATGTTTTACTAAAATTTTCAATGAAATTTTTTGTGTACATTTTGTTTGTGTCTAATAAGTTATTAAAGTTTATGAAGCCTAATTTGTTGGTAGTTTTACCTCTGGTTTTGACTGAGTTATTATTAGAGTTATGTTTTTTGTATTTATTACTAATTTCATAGATTGATATTTCAGATGGTTGTGGTGTGTATGTGTGGTAGATAAACTGGCGAAACTGCTGGGAGGGTTCATCACCAAGAAGTCACTAGACTATGAATCTTGAAGAAACCTGATTGAGGAAACTGTACACCTGTCTTAGAATAGCTAGCCACCTGAAATGACAATCATAAACCGCTACCCACCATAATTATTGTGACATACTTGGGATAATAATTTCAAAAAATCATGTCTTCCATATTTCCATATTGTCACATCCTGACCCACTGTGTATATGCAAATTAAGCCCCACCACGAGCCACGGGAGAGTGCGTGGCTGTAATCACTATAATGTCCTCCTCATTACCTAATTAATTTCTACTAATTTTAACTCCCACGGGGACACCACGTGACCCGAATATATATTCAAATAATATAATTACATAACCTCATCCCCCGCAAAATTACACACTATGGTATAACGGTTGACAAGTCACGGGTCAAATTGTTTTCTATTTAAATCATTGCTAGAACGCCCTTTTTGTAGGTTGCGTTTATTGGGTTGGAGTATTTGTAGTAGTTTGGTGTATGTATGTAAATATGGCTGCCTTAATTATTCCTTATTATTAGGTTAACTATTGAAATCATTGCGATATTGACGTGAAATCTTTGGTAAAACATGATGAAGGAAGTATTGCAGGTGAGATGGTCACAATTAATATTTGTAATTCGCAGAAGACGCTAACTCTCCCCCAATAAGAACTGTCGCTGGTATTGCGCGTAGTGACGTTACGTAACATATCTACACATGTCTTGGAAGCAGCCACTTTATTTACATATTGTCGCGTGTGTGGTCACACTTTATTTTGGTGTCTTGTTGCACGATAGCGGCGTGTAATTGTTGTTTTTCCTACTTGGGATAACATCTCACGTGTTAGGCCACCTACGCACAGTTCAGCTACCTGGAGAATATATAATACTTGATATTTTAAATTATATATATAAATATTTTAAATTACATATATATATATATAGTTAGTTAAGACGAATATACACTGCGTGACATTGAAAATGGAACACCAAGAAATAGTGGCCAGAAAATTATGCAAATTTCAGGGTAGACGCGCCTAACCGAGTTATGCAAATGATGTAAAATGCGCAGCTCTCGTGCGCACATGGAGTAAGATATAAGGGAAGGAACTTGCAGAAAGGACAGTATTCGTGTCGTTATTTCTTCAAGGAAAATCATTGTAGAAATTTTGTTCTTGTGTCAAAAGACACGTGTAATAACAGAGAATGCCAGGTCATCGTAAACGGAGGCAGTTCAAGCAGACAGACGCTTTTACGAGGGGCATGGTGATCGGACTGAAAAGGGCAGGTTGGTCCATACGTCAAATCGCAGCTGATACACACCTTGGTGCGTCCACGGTGCACCGACTGTGGAGAAGATGGTTGGAACAAGGAAATGTGGCAATTTATAGGAATGCCGATGCAACCAGAGTGACGTCAGCACGTGTGGATCGGCGTATCCTTCGACAAGCAGTGGCGGCCCCACAAGCCACTTGTACCGCCATCCTGCAACATGTGCAAGACACCCTAGATCATTCCATCTCGACCAGAACCATTTTCCGTCGATTGGTTGCTAATGGCTTGCACTCATGCCGTCCGCTAAGAAGACTGCCATTGACCCCACCGAATAGGCGCCAACGTTTGGAATGGTGCCGGGCTAGATCGACGTGGATGACGGAATGGCACAGGGTCGTGTTCTCAGATGAGTCGCGTTTCTGCTTGTCCAGTGATAGTCGCCGTGTACGCGTGTGGCGTCGACATGGAGAAAGGTCCAATCCGGCAGCAATTGTGGAACGCCCCACCGTGCGACAACGTGGAATCATGGTTTGGGGCGCAATCGCGTATGATTCCAGGTCACCTTTACTTCGTATTCAGGGCACTATGACGGCCCAACGATACGTTGATGATGTGCTGCGACCGGTGACACTCCCCTACCTTCAGGGGGTACCCAATGCCCTTTATCAGCAGGATAACGCCCGACCGCACACTGCTCGCATTAGCCAACAAGCTCTGCAAGATGTACAGATGCTTCCCTGGCAACCGTACTCTCCTGATCTCTCACCAATCGAGCACGTCTGGGACATCATTGGACGCCGTTTGCATGCCTTGCCACAGCCGCGTTCAGAAGACGAACTGTGGCAAATGGTTGAGAGGGAATGGAGAGCCACCCTCAGGACGCCATCCGTACTCTGATTGACTCTCTACCTAGACGTGTTGCTGCGTGCATCGCCGTCCGCGGTGGTCCTACTTGCTACTAAGCCGACGCCGTTCTCGCTCTGTATTATGACTATCATTTTGAAATAAAGATCACTTATTGTTCGTCCCTGTCTCTCTCTGTCTGCCGAGTTTCATCACTTTCTGGCCACTATTTCTTGGTGTTCCATTTTCAATGTCACGCAGTGTATGTGTGTTCCCTATATACATATACAAAAATAAAGGTCGCCTCTCCCGTTTTGTGGCTTTGTCACCGACCCGAGTCCACTAGTTTGCAGAGACGGTCAGTAGATGGCGTCTAGTTTTAGCGTTTATTTTGACGGGAGAGGTGACTTCTATTCCTTATAGATCATATCCTCCCGGCAAAATTTCCGTATATATTCAAATAAGTAAAGAAATAGCTGTTTTTGTGCGAATATTTTCAAATATATCCAGGGAATTAATATAATTTTGTATAATAGTAAATTTTTAATAATTATTTTTAAAAATAAGAGAAACTTCAGTCAGAAAGGTTTTTTTAAAGAAACAATACCTTCTCTCTGGTCTCCTATTTTTAATTCTCAACCTGCAACAACCCCAAACCACATCATTGACTGTATTGACCGTTGATGACCTCTACACAGCATCCCCAGCAGACACCATCTCTACAGACTTGATACCATGATACGATTGTTGAGTGGAGATAAGAAAGAAGAGAATGCTAGCCAGGCACCCCCAAGATAAACTTTCACCAATTAAATTTACTTATATACATATAGCCCCCATACTGAGGAGATAGAAAAGAATTTCGACGAAGCTATCTAAAGCCACAAACTCCAATTATGTTATGTAACTTTTTTTCTCTATGAGTGTAATCACAAAGCTCTCCATTTATTTATACCCTAGGCCTATTTATTGGGTTATTATATATTATATGTTTATTTTGGGTGCGATCAAAGGATATACAGCTGGATCATCAAAAACTTGAACCAAGCCATTAACTTGTCTTTATTTTACTTTCACATAGAAGCTGTATGCTCACAATATTCTCTATTAACGTTTAATATATGTTCTGTGTTTGCTATTTCATTATTCGACCTAATATATTTACTTGTGTTGCATATTGGCTTTGGTGTGTGTATATGTAAATAGATTTTTTATGAGGAAAGCTAATTATAGAGTCAAATTTTGATAAAGTTTACCTTCTTTAATATTAAGAAGTTTAATTTTTTTTTTAATATGACTGGTCTCTTGTTTTAGTTGTTAAGTGAAAAAGGGCGGTTGGGTCACTTCGGTGCCGAATATATACAAATTTTGGTCACGAACACTTCCAATAATTCGACATTATACTGCTAAAGTATAGAAAAAAATTAAGATATTTTTAAATCTATAAAATGAAAAGCTACAGCTCCCGTCAAAATATACGCAAAAACGATGTGCCATCTATCGACCGTCATTACAAGCTAGCGGACTCGGGACGGTGACACACAACACCAGTTTTATCAAATTCAGAACGCCCTACCTGGAGCCGATGATTTCGGGATAATGTCCCTCTCCATTCCTGGGCTGTCCTTGATTTCATGTCAGGGCACAATCTGCCACCATGGTCGCCACAAGATGGGCATTCGGAGTTTTATGAAACTGGTGTTGTGTCACCGACCTGATTCCGATAGTTTACAGCCGATAGTTTTTTGAAAGTCTATTTTGAAAAAGGAGAGTTGACCTTACTTTTATAGGTAAAAGTCCTTGTGGAAAGAAGTTGTATTTTATTATTCCCATTTTTTCCAGCAATGCTATATAATATACAAAGAGACCAATATAAAGCAATAGATATACCAAACATTTGATATGGCTTATTTGATCTTTTGTAAGAATTGTATTGAAAGCATGTTAGGGGTTCTCCACTCTCTCGTTTCCAGACGATAGACGCTATAATTGTTCAGACGATTGGCTTCATTCATCGTCTGCTATTTTTATTTATCTTTTGGTCATAAAAAATGGGGCCTCATCTTTTAGTTTTCGCTGTGCTTTTCGCGCGTATAATCAAATATATATTTATTTTTGTAGCATTTATATATAGGTGTTTTTAAGACTTCGAATGAGGTTGATTGTGGGTTATTTTGTAAGGTTTCTACGTGTTGATTTGCATCGAGGTTGATGCTGAATGCCTGTAATAAAGGCACAAAAGGTGGCTTATATGCAAATGTAGCAAAACTACCTCAAAAACTTTCATCAACAAGCCATTTTTTCGGCTCCTTCAAAGAAAATTTCGTATAAAAACTTTCGTAAAAAACATTTCTATTAAAAAAAGATAGTTTCCTCAAATACATCTCATAGAGTTCCGCTGTATAGCCCTATGTTGTTACATAAAATACAAAACCTTTTTGATACCTTAAAAATAATATTTATCTAATTTATTTTATAACTATCATTACTTCTTCTCTTATACCAATTATCTTTCATATATTTTAGATATAATTCTACATATATATATATATATATATATGAAAAAACAATAGAAAAAAATAAATATATATATGTGGTTTTTTTTTTTTTACTTTTCACACAGACCTTTTGGAAGGTCCCTAGATATATAATAGTGCCACTAAAGATAAAGTAGTTTTTTAGACCGAGTGCATTGCACTCAATAAATATAATTTGAAAGACAGTATTTTTTTGTCTCAGGTATTTCCCGTGTATTATTTGGTGTATGTAAAGCGAGATGTTTTTTAAAAAGCACTTTAAAATCAATAGCATTTTAACAATCAAGCTATTGGATAAACTCGATACTTAGCTGCATAATTAGGCCTAGAAGACAAGGGATTGTATTATCGGTCGGACTGTCCAATGGAATCTTCCACCACGGCGACTTTAAAACCGCCGCCCCCTATCTCCTTCCCCCGTTGTTTACGGTTTGCCAAGTTCTTGGGTGGAGATTCAATATAAAAAAATCCCTTCCATTTCCGGAGTGTAATCCTTGGGCTTCAGTCTTATCTCCCGGCTCAAATATTGTTTTATCGATCTATATCATGGTTATACGATTGTTTGACCCACGATATTATACGTAGAGTCGGTTATGCGATTGTTTGATCCACGATTGTTATACGTAGAGTCGGTTATACGATTGTTTGATCCACGATATCATATGTAGAGTCGGTTATACGATTGTTTGATCCACGATATTATATGTAGAGTGGGTTATACGATTGTTTAATCCACGATATTATATGTAGAGTGGGTTATACGATTGTTTGATCCACGATATTATATGTAGAGTGGGTTATACGATTGTTTGATCCACGATATTATATGTAGAGTGGGTTATACGATTGTTTGATCCACGATATTATACGTAGAGTGGGTTATACGATTGTTTGATCCACGATATTATATGTAGAGTGGGTTATACGATTGTTTGATCCACGATTGTTATACGTAGAGTCAGTTATACGATTGTTTGATCCACGATTGTTATACGTAGAGTCGGTTATACGATTGTTTGATCCACGATATCATATGTAGAGTCGGTTATACGATTGTTTGATCCACGATATTATATGTAGAGTGGGTTATACGATTGTTTAATCCACGATATTATATGTAGAGTGGGTTATACGATTGTTTGATCCACGATATTATATGTAGAGTGGGTTATACGATTGTTTGATCCACGATATTATATGTAGAGTGGGTTATACGATTGTTTGATCCACGATATTATACGTAGAGTGGGTTATACGATTGTTTGATCCACGATATTATATGTAGAGTGGGTTATACGATTGTTTGATCCACGATTGTTATACGTAGAGTCAGTTATACGATTGTTTGATCCACGATTGTTATACGTAGGGTCGGTTATACGATTGTTTGATCCACGATTGTTTTACGTAGAGTCGGTTATACGATTGTTTGATCCACGATATTATACGTAGAGTCAGTTATACGATTGTTTGATCCACGATATTATACGTAGAGTCAGTTATACGATTGTTTGATCCACGATTGTTATACGTAGGGTCGGTTATACGATTGTTTGATCCACGATTGTTTTACGTAGAGTCAGTTATACGATTGTTTGATCCACGATATTATACGTAGGGTCGGTTATACGATTGTGTTTGATCCACGATTGTTTTACGTAGAGTCGGTTATACGATTGTTTGATCCACGATATTATACGTAGAGTCGGTTATACGATTGTTTGATCCACGATTGTTATACGTAGGGTCGGTTATACGATTGTTTGATCCACGATTGTTTTACGTAGAGTCAGTTATACGATTGTTTGATCCACGATATTATACGTAGAGTCAGTTATACGATTGTTTGATCCACGATTGTTATACGTAGGGTCGGTTATACGATTGTTTGATCCACGATATTATACGTAGAGTCGGTTATACGATTGTTTGATCCACGATATTATACGTAGAGTCAGTTATACGATTGTTTGATCCACGATTGTTATACGTAGGGTCGGTTATACGATTGTTTGATCCACGATTGTTTTACGTAGAGTCAGTTATACGATTGTTTGATCCACGATATTATACGTAGAGTCAGTTATACGATTGTTTGATCCACGATTGTTATACGTAGAGTCGGTTATACGATTGTTTGATCCACGATTGTTATACGTAGAGTCGGTTATACGATTGTTTGATCCACGATTGTTATACGTAGGGTCGGTTATACGATTGTTTGATCCACGATTGTTTTACGTAGAGTCAGTTATACGATTGTTTGATCCACGATATTATACGTAGAGTCAGTTATACGATTGTTTGATCCACGATTGTTATACGTAGGGTCGGTTATACGATTGTGTTTGATCCACGATTGTTTTACGTAGAGTCGGTTATACGATTGTTTGATCCACGATATTATACGTAGAGTCGGTTATACGATTGTTTGATCCACGATTGTTATACGTAGGGTCGGTTATACGATTGTTTGATCCACGATATTATACGTAGAGTCGGTTATACGATTGTTTGATCCACGATATTATACGTAGAGTCGTTTATATGATTGTTTAATCCACGATATTATACGTAGAGTCAGTTATACGATTGTTTGATCCACGATTGTTATACGTAGGGTCGGTTATACGATTGTGTTTGATCCACGATTGTTTTACGTAGAGTCGGTTATACGATTGTTTGATCCACGATATTATACGTAGAGTCGGTTATACGATTGTTTGATCCACGATTGTTATACGTAGGGTCGGTTATACGATTGTTTGATCCACGATATTATACGTAGAGTCGGTTATACGATTGTTTGATCCACGATATTATACGTAGAGTCAGTTATACGATTGTTTGATCCACGATTGTTATACGTAGAGTCGGTTATACGATTGTTTGATCCACGATTGTTATACGTAGGGTCGGTTATACGATTGTTTGATCCACGATATTATACGTAGAGTCGGTTATACGATTGTTTGATCCACGATTGTTATACGTAGGGTCGGTTATACGATTGTTTGATCCACGATATTATACGTAGAGTCGGTTATACGATTGTTTGATCCACGATATTATACGTAGAGTCAGTTATACGATTGTTTGATCCACGATTGTTATACGTAGAGTCGGTTATACGATTGTTTGATCCACGATATTATACGTAGAGTCGGTTATATGATTGTTTGATCCACGATTGTTATACGTAGAGTCAGTTATACGATTGTTTGATCCACGATTGTTATACGTAGGGTCGGTTATACGATTGTGTTTGATCCACGATTGTTTTACGTAGAGTCGGTTATACGATTGTTTGATCCACGATTGTTATACGTAGGGTCGGTTATACGATTGTGTTTGATCCACGATTGTTTTACGTAGAGTCGGTTATACGATTGTTTGATCCACGATATTATACGTAGAGTCGGTTATACGATTGTTTGATCCACGATTGTTATACGTAGGGTCGGTTATACGATTGTTATACGTAGAGTAGGTTATACGATTGTTTGATCCACGATTGTTATACGTAGAGTCGGTTATACGATTGTGTTTGATCCACGATTGTTATACGTAGGGTCGGTTATACGACTGTTTGATCCATGATTGTTATACGTAGAGTCGGTTATACGATTGTGTTTGATCCATGATTGTTATACCTAGAGTCGGTTATACGATTGTGCAATCCACGATATTATACGTAGAGTCTGTTTTACGATTGTTTGATCCACGATTGTTATACGTAGGGTCGGTTATACGACTGTTTGATCCACGATGTTATACGTAGAGTCGGTTATACGATACTACGTTGAAGGTTTCAAGGGTAAACACTGAGAAGGCCTGACTCATCACTTGGAATCACTCCCACTGTTATAGTGCTTAGATGTCTGGATGGTTTTAGAAGGAAATTATTTTCCAAAGTGTATATTCGAAGAATATGTAAAATAGGTAGGGATATGAAACATGGGTGAGATAACCGGCGATGTGCAGAACTCTTACAACATTGAACATTTAAATACATCACTACCGTAGTCTAAACTGTGAGTACAATGTTATTGAGAACTGCTCCCTTTACAAGTTTCATTCGGCAACACCTGAGGTTCGGTTGAGTGAGCACGCTTTCGTTGATTGGCATGTTGTCGATTGTTATAACGGTGATGTAAATATGTTTTATCATCTGTTGGGTATGTAGCTTCATTGGATGTCACTTCATCAAAACTACTGAATCAATCATTGAGAAATTTCACGTGTTGAAGATAGAGTTTAAGGTTATTTAGAGCCTATGCAAATTAATATGAAAATGATTTGCATATTTTAAGGGAGGAAACGATGATGTATTGATGAGATCGCGGTAGAAGTACAAATAACACAACAAAACACCTGCTTTGGGAGTCAGTGAAACCATTTGTTTTTCCAATAATGTAGTTTTCTTAATCACGCCTGTCTAACTAGGTATGTAGCCCTTAAATGTGTAATTTTTATCAAGAGTATCATTGAATTTCAATGAGAAATAACAGCTTTAGGTTTATTGTGACCGATTCTATTCAACATCTCTTAGGTGTCAACCTGTCTTGCGAGTGCATTTTGGCTTGGAACCGATTGGAAACTTCTAAGACAGGTTTTATTGGATAATTTGTTTAAACAGAAGCCGTTGGGCAGAACCAAGGTATTTGGCTACTTCACTTTCTATTATGGATATATGTTCTTGTTTATTATTAAACTGGCGAAACCGCTGGGAGGGTTCACCACTGATGAGCCAGGCCCTCCCAATAATTTTTCCATTGCAGTAAGTATAGTAGAAATTCTTCAAATAAAAGACACTTCGGTCAGTAAATCTTTTTATTGTCTCGACGTTTCGACAAAAATCTTTTGTCCTCGTCAGGAGCGAACAAAAATTAAAACATTTGGCAAAACGTTAGAATTTATTCTATAATTATAATTAGTTTAATTTTTGTTCGCTCCTGACGAGGACAAAATATTTTTGTCGAGACAATAAAAATATTTACTGGCCGAAGTATCTTTTATTTGAAGAACTATGAATGCCGGCCTCTATCTTTATGATACAGTAGAAATTGTTTATTTTTAAAAAGAATCATACGCGTCTATAATAGTTTCGAATTTTGATATGTTCTTGGGTTTCCCATTTAATTTTTGCAATGCTATTGTTCGAAATTCCTATAAGAATAACTAAACCAACATTGTTTCAATGGAAGGGAAAGCTTTGCTGTTGGTTGATGATGACAACACGAGAGATTTCAAAACAACTCTTATTTTGAAAATTTATAGCTTACAAATTGAATGTTTCAATAAATTCTTAGTTACCACATTTTCAATATTGGCTATGCAACAAACCTATTTACATATAACCCTGCGTGATAGACTTGAGAAAAGAGCGAAAGCTTTCCCCAGAAGTGTATTCCATCCAACAAATTCTCTCGCCAAACTGCGCTCGGAGTTCAATAGCGACTTGATAAAAAATAAAAGTTTTTTTTTCTTCCCGGAGCTGAAAAAGCTCTTTCAGTGTGATTACCTCGAAATGGCGGCGAGTCCTCGGCAACAAGACACTCCGGCAATTAGGACTTTCTACAGTACCTGCCTGGGGTCCGCTGGACTTGTTTATTTGCTTGTTGCACTTGTTTGTTTAAGTTATAAATCCTGCATCGACAAGGTTATAGCATGGTTTGTTTATTTCTTTTACAAATACAACAAACTTTCTATACTATCATCCTCTACTGTCAGAGATCAGGTTGTGTGTTGTTTGATATTGCCATCAAAAAAAAGGCATTCAAAGAATAACAATAAAGACCTGAAATATTTTCAAATACTTCTAATTCTTCGAAAAATTCAACAAGAACTTCTAAAAGTGCATAAAATTACTGTAAATTAGAAAATTTCAAATATTACTAATCTACTTACACGAAGATTAATTACCTATTTAATACTGTCATCCTCTTACCGCAATAGTAAAATACTGGGAGGGCCTGGCTCATCGATGGTGAACCCTCCAAGCCGTCTTACCAGTTTAATCTACCAGACCGCTATGATATTGCCTGCATAGATATACTATTGTATTGGTCTGTTCTATTTATATAGCCGGCCCTTGTAGAATTAAAGAATTCCATTCAAAATCTCCGGGTTTATAAACAGAATTGTCAGAATAATAGATGTAATATTACAGCGGTAGATTAAATTGGCGAAACCGCTGGGAGGGTTCACCACTGATGAGCCAGCCCCTCCAATATTTTACCATTGCAATAAGAGCAGTAGAAGGAATTGTGTTTATTTATTTTATATTTGAAAAAGAAGGAATAAATGATATTAAGGTAAAGGGTTTTCTTTTAATTTTGATTTTTTGCAAGCGTTCAAGCAAAATATCTGCTCTTCAACGGACATATACTTCTATGTACAATATCAAGATGAACTTTGTACAGTAATAATTGAAAATAATTAATTTTATATCATATAGCCACGTTGTAAGATTCAAAAGGAAAAACAGGGTAACGTGGTAAGATTATTTAATGGAACATGACGAGCTTTCAGGCAGCAACTGCCCTTCTTCAGGTCTTATACAAGTGTAGACAGAGAAGTGCCATATTTATAAGCAAAAATATTTACATATATACGCGCAAGGAAATAAGGAATTTTACATACTGAAGATTGGAAAGGGAATTTGCATAGTTACAAATAAAACGAACTCTGTGTGAGAAATAGAGTGAGAAATTAATTTTATATTAAAAAAAAAAAGAAACAGTCGTGTAAATAGTTTTAAAATAAACAAACGTAACCTAGTCAAATCTACTTATATATTTACCTTATTCTGTCTGTTTGTTTGTCTGAAGCTCACGGATGGGAATTTTCATAACCATCGGTTGTTCAGTGGTAGAATGCTCGCCTGCCACGCGGGCGGCCCGGGTTCGATTCCCGGCCGATGCACTTTTTTTTTTTTTTACAATTTTTAAAACTCATTTATATATTATACAAGAATGACATCCACGGCGCCAATTTATAATTGTAACGAATAGTATTTGAATAAAAGCATTTAATCCGGTAAAACCCGGGCGTTGCCCGGGTCATTATATATAAGTACCTTTATAAGAATAAAATATGATATTCATTAAATAGGTATTTTGATTAAAACATTTTAAAAACACACAGTTTGGAACGGGACGTTTCACAAGAGTGACATCCATGGCGCCAATTTATAATTGTAACGAATAGTATTTGAATTAAAACGTTTTTAAAATATATACGCACTCGGGTAAAACCCGGGCGTTGCCCGGGCCATTCGTCTAGTTTCCAATAAGAGCCCAAGAATGGTTCTAAATGGAAACACTCTGTTAGAATATGGTCTCATTTGGAGAATATGGCAGAACGTTATAAACAGTGGGGGAGTTATCAAAGTGCTGTAAATGTAAATTATCACTAAAATTCTACCCCAGCGTGTAGAGCAAAGTTCAATTGTAACCTCAAGTATCTACAAGTTCTCTAAATAACTTTTTTTTTACCGTTTCAAGCTTTCGAGAAAGCTACCTTTTTCACAAAGCTACACGACGTTTCCTACACATACGGTCAGAGATCAGGTTGTGTGTTGTTTGATATTGCCATCGAAAAAGGCATTCAAAGAATCACAATAAAGACCTGATCTATTTTCAAATACTTCTAATTCTTGGAAAAATTCAACAAGAACTTCTAAAAGTGCATGAAATTACTGCGAATTGGAAAATTTCTAATATTTCTATTCTACTTACATGAAGATTAATTACCTACATATACGGTCTTGGGAGGATTAAAGGGCAAATTTACAGAACGATTATAAAATCTAAAATAGAAAAATTAGCGATAAAATAGAATTTGGAATTATGTTTGACTTTATAAGGTAAACATTCGGTCAGAAACGGTTGGTATAATTTGTAAAAAGGTTTAATTGTAAGATACCGTGTGTGGTCGGACTTGTGCAATGTTGACAACACTGCCGAGTAGGTTTAACACTGTCACAATGCCGCTGATTTATCAACAACAATCAATAAGATTTCCCTCAATAAATGTAATCTCTTTTTACCCCCCACCATAACTGTTTAATTGTCTATTGAATAAAATCCTATGTTATTTAAGTCCTATAAAGGTTTATTGGGTTTGATTGATTTGACCAGTTAGCAAGATGTGTTTTTCCCCATAAACAATATATATGGAGGGCAATTATTGATAGTTTATGTTAATAATTAGCGGGACGACAGTAAACTATTAATTAGGTTTCTAAACTAATCTTGAAGCTTTATGGGGCGATATAACAAACTGGGAGGAGAGAAAAAGGTGGCGTCGGGGCGGTGTGGTAGCTTGGTGAGCTTGTAGCTGGGGGTACATTTTATAACACGTGTGTTTTCCGTGTGCATGTGTTTTGTGTGTGGTTGTGGGATATGTTTTCCGTGTTCATGTTTTGTGTGTGTTTGCGTGTTTGTCGTGTGTGATTGTGGGTGTGTTTGTGTGAGTATGCGTTTTCGCCTATGTGACAATTAAATAATTTTTATTGACCGCTGGTCAACAATTACTCACGAGGAGTCAAAAGGGCAAACTATTTTAATTGATCAGGAGGGCAAGGCTATCCTTAGCTTGTGAATTCCCCTGCGAATGGTGGGATGGCTGTTCCGAGTTCGCTCGAAAGCAGCGTCAAGGAAGCCCGCGAGGGTACTCCCCTGCTCAGGTGAGAGATCCTTGAGTAGATCCAATCTATCTTCGCGGTATAAGACCGCAAACATGACGGCATCCAGGGAAATCCCTGGTGTGGTAGGTGTGGCCTATGTGGTATGTATGTGATTGTGTGTGCTTGTTTGTGGTGTGTGTTTGTGGATGTGTTTGCCTATGTGTGATTGTGTGTGTATGTTTGTACGTGTGCATGTTGTGTGTTATTGTGAGTGTATGTTGAGTTTGTTTGTGTGAATGATGTGTGTCTACCTATGTGGTATGTGTGTGATTGTGTGTAGTGTGTGTTTTTGTGTAAATGCATGCTTGTGTGTGTTTGTATATGTTGTATGTACATCTTTGCGTGCGTGTGCATGCTTGTGCGTGTGTTTGTGTATGTATTTACATGTTTGTGTATGTATGTAAATGTTTGTGTGTAAATGCATGCTTGTGAGTGTATGTACATGTTTTTGTGTGTATATGCATGCTTGTTTGTATATGTATGTATATGTTTGTGTATGTATGTACATGTTTGTCTGTCTTGTTTGTGCGTATTTATATATTGTGTGGTTATACTTATGTATGTATTACATTTACTATTAACCATACAAGGCCAGTTATAAAACACTTTACATTTCTGTTATCCGTTTTTTTAAATAATTCCACGCGATATTACTAAACAAAAAAAAAAGAAAAGAAAACAACTATATTTATTAAACAAAGCTCCCCATAACTATTGTCTTGGTGGTTTTTAGAGATATTCTCCAATAGTTACGATAGACTTGTGCAATGGCCGTCCTTTATAACTTTTTACCGCTCCCTATAATTACATACTTACACCTCTATGTGAAACATACAGCTGATTCAAAGCTATATTTTAGAACGTAAGTTATAAAACATAACAGACGTGTGAACCTTTTTTACCCCCTGGCAGCGTTTTCCAGTAGAATTTATATATGTTGTGTAATTGGGAGTAAATAAACTCTTTTTCACATTAATATAATTTCTAACATTTCTTCTTTCATCCTATCATCTTGAGAAAGGACATGTGTCCGAAAGTTGTTCCGGTAGATAACTCGTCTGTTCCGTTGATATGCAAATTTGGTTTGTCGTTTGTCCTCCACTTTGAATGGCAATTTACGATACGTCCCGGAATAACAGCGGAGAGATATGGGCGAATAAATGTCGCCGAACTACTCGGTGGTTTTATTTATTTATTTTCTGGTAAATAACGCCAGAGGGGTGGTAGAATGGTAGTAGAGAAAGTGCCTACGCTCTACTGTAGGGAACCTGTAAGCACGAAACGTGTACAATTCAAGATCTCAATCCCCCCTCCATTGTACTTCATTATCGTATATATTTGTACTTTGAATATTTAAATTATTTTCTAAAAAAAAATTAATTTGTGTGATCATTATTTAAAACAATTTCCACATGGGGTATGTAGGTGATGTAAACATTTTCGTATTAATCAATAAACTGAGAAAGAAGGGGCAATCCTTCGAAATATTTAAAAATCTCCCCACAATCTACCTAGTGGAGGGTTGTATTTTAGTGGTATTTAAGAGGTAGAGAGAGAGAGAGAGAGTACACCCCTCCCTCCGGATCTTATTGCTCATTGACTGGAGAGATAGACGTGTGGAAGACGCAAGGTGCCAGAGCCCTGTTTGGTTATCCGCACTGCCTTCAATGGAGTTAGCTATAGACAGAATAGGAGCACACGGCTTGAGTTGGTTGGCATCAACTGCCGCAATTTGCATAGAATTCTGATGACATATTAAGTTGTTGTAGATGGGAATAATCTTGATTTTCGAATGCCACACGACTTTGGATCGAATCCCGCATCGGGAACTTTTTTTATGAAGAAAAAATTGCTTTAATGTCAAATATCTCATTGTCCAATCCCACCAGTGAGTGCAAGTAACCAAACGGAGCTCTGGCACACTTGTAGATGCAAAAGTCGGACTGCTTTCTACATATGTAGACATGAGGTGCACTTAGGGTATAAATGTTCGCTAACTACCCATCATGATTATCATGGCTGCTAGTTCCACATGTGTACTAGAGATAATAACCATATGTAAGGGGGGAACAGTCACTTAGCCCACATAAACACAGCTAGCTTCGAGATATGTAAATATAAAGACTGTGGATAATCTCTTCTGTAACCTTCAGTTCGAAAGACATCGTGCTCGAAGCTCGCGGTTTTATTGCAAAAAAGAAAGAAGCATTTCACCTCCCGATCTATTATTCCTCTATATGTAAATATAATCTCTCTAAGGGTATGTAAATAGGTGTCATTGTCATTGTCAGTTCTAGCCTTACTACCGGAATGGCGGTGTTTCATGCCGTGTCTATTTTACATATTGTCCTGCGGTTTGTTGATGACTTTACATAGCTCCAATATCCTCTTCGTATTTGCGCCCTCTATCGTTTATAATTGCGGCAAATTTCTACTTTTTTATAAACTAATAATTCTCTGTTTCTACAGATCTCTTCTATTCAAGGATCGTCATTATTTTAATGTTAATTTCTTTTTCAATTGAAAACAATTTCCTACTGCGGTGAGAAATGGGCCTGGCTCCTCATTGGCCCAGCGGTTTCGCCAGTTTCATCTACCAGACCGCCTTACTATTTGTATTTGGCTGTTATACTTATATACATATAAGCCTATATACATATAAGCCTATATACATATAAGCCTATATACATATAAGCATATATACATATAAGCCTATATACATATAAGCATATATACATATAAGCATATATACATATAAGCCTATATACATATAAGCATATATACATATAAGCATATATACATATAAGCCTATATACATATAAGCATATATACATATAAGCATATATACATATGTCGCTATACGAGTGTCCCTTGTACGATCTAACGTACATGGTTGGACAAAGACACCGTTTTGTTGGCGCAACATTTTGACCGGTTCGCGTTAAAATAGAATTATCGTATTGAAATTACATATTGGGTAGAAATTTTCTTTATGTAAATGCTTTTCATTTTCGAGGATTTAGATAAATAATATTTTTGTTTAGCTTTTGTAGTAGAGATGTATTTTTAAAAATCGTCTGCGATATTGTTTCCACCAATGTTAGCGGTGTCCGAGAGCCAACAAATACTGAGTAAGGCTGCTGTGGTTTCATCCGAAAGTGTCTAAAAGTTGAAATTGAACATTTCCCGAGGACTCTCTAGTCCTGGGGTCAGTAAACTGAGGCTCGCGAGCCACATGCGGCTCTTTGGATGTGAAGCTCTTTATATAGTTCCATATGTAAATATTATTTATCCGAGTACTATTTATTGTTGGCAAGAAAAAATATTTTGTGGCTCTTTAAAAACTTTGAAATATTGTAAATTGTAATTTTTAACTCTTCCGATTCAAAAGTTTGCCGACCCCCCTGGGCTAGACTTCTTTCCAGTTGATCTCGAGGACCATCTCCTCGGCGGCGAAGTACGCGATCTACGTATTCTTCGTAGATCACGAAATACGTGATGTCGCTGGAGACCCGCTGGTGATTCTCCACCAAACTCTGCAGCGCTGGTAGAGGCGCCATATTCATTGTACATAGTATGATGCATATATGTATAATTATCTTTTTAAAATAGTACAGACTGTTTACTTTTGCATGTATTGACAAGATATCAATTATTTTAATTGTCTAGGCCACTACCACACGGTGGTAGAGACTCCAGTTAGCACTGTTCTCTAAACAAACATATTTCCCCATTTTTACAACGAATTCTTGACGTGACGTCCATCGAAGGCTAACTAGAAGGCGACGGAGCGTGCGGGCGACGCGAGGCGCGGAAGCGGAGTGAGGCCAACAGCCAATCGGAAGGCAGCAGACGCCGAAGAGGCGACGCGCGCGCCACTCCCGTCAGTTTGGTCAGGAGGTGCCGGTGTATGTGTGCTCGGATACCCCGCGTCCGGTATGTACCGTTCTTATTTACCACATTGTGTACAGTAGCTGTGCCGCCATATTGTGTACAGTACATTCACGAATGTTGATTCCACCACGCCGTTAGTTTCTTTAAACATCCTCTTTTCAACATGTTGAATACCGGGTATTTTGGTATTTGACAGAAAAATGCATGCCAAAGTTTATAAAGATTTTTTTTTTATTGTGCGTGTTATTTTATTTATAAAACGATATAAATATATTACAGTCGCTTCTCGGCCTTTTGGACAATATCAAATTGTCTATAAACAAATTCTAGATTTCCTAAAACCTCCCTAAACGACAACAAAAATTTTGTAATTATTTTTTATACAATTGTTGCCTATACTTACTCTCTATGTTTGAGGAAAATTCTCAAAGAAAAATATCTGTTTTTAGATTCCTTCAATTTTCCGTTAATTTTCCTCCTATTTACATAATTGTTATGTATATATGGAGCTATGTAGTAATTATCTTTATTACGAGTAAAAAAATAGAATAAATTATTGTATTTTCGCCTCCGAGAGAAGGCTTAATAAAACATTATATGCATTTTTAATGACACCCAACATTAGTAATTTAGGTTCGGCGTGTATCAAATAGGTTTTTGGTGTTAACGGTGTATCGAGGGTTTCCCTATGTAATATTGGCAAGCAAATCTTATCAAAGACATCTATGTAACTTTTGAATAACTTCTCTGAAATTACAGCTATAGAATTTCCTATCAAATATTTATATTCTCCACATTGTTATGTATTTAGAATCGCGTGTTAAAAAAAAAAAAAAAAAAAAAAAAAAAACAGAATATTTACAATGCTAAATAAATCTTTCGTTTTATGTTTTTGTATGGCAAACGATTAGTTTGAAAATATCGTTTGGTAAATTAAACTTTTGGAGGGAAAAGTAAATTGTGCACGGGTTTTTTTAAAAGTATTTTTAATGTGTAGTAAATATAAAAAATCTATTTTTGTAAATAGTTTATCGGATTTTATACCTTTCTGTAAAAATGCGTTATCTTTTGGATTTCTTTAGAAGGGATATTTACACCGTGTTAAAATACAAGTATGTAAATATGTAAATTTATATATTGTATCAACAGGGGAAAAAAATAATTGTTTAACTTTTTAACAGCCAATATTGAGTGTATGGTAAACATTTTTTCCCCGAGAATTCAATCCATGCTTCGATGTTCACAAAACCCACCAAATATGCCGTTTAAAAGACATAAGATATCGTTTTGTTTCCAAATTTAAAATGCAAATTAATCAAAAAGAGAGTGGAGGGGCGCCGCCATCTTTTGTGAATAATAAAAAACTATAATTAATTATTGCTTTTATTTAGAGCAAAGCTTTTAATTAGATTAAGCTGGGGGCGTTTTAAATATATACCGGAGGGATAATAAAAAAAAAAAGGTAGAAAAATTTATACATATTTTTAGTGTTAGACTGGTATCCTCCTCATGGTTGATTTTTTTAGACGGTCTGGGTGGTGTATGGATGGATATGTAACTGGCGGGGCTGGAGTAGCCACCGTACCTCTACTGCCATCTATACGTTGGAATTGTTACTATTTTTTTTTTATATAATTGATTTGAACCTTACGTTTTTTTTTCTTACATGAATTTTTTATTATTATTATTATATATTTTTTTAAATAATATTTTGAATTATTTTATTATCTAAGGATTTTATGTAAAGTTTTTCAATTGAAAAAGTTAAATACTATTTTTGGAATATATTAATAGTACCTTTTTTGCATATTTTCTTCTGTATTTGTTTACCCATTGTTTATTCATTGGGTTTCTTTTGTGAGAGTTTCTATCGATATATTTTATTTATATTGTCAATTATTTAATACAAATACAATTAAATGGCATTTGATTTTTTTTTTTTTTACTTTTGACATTTTACTAATAAAAATGATTTATTTATATTTTGGGGGATCTTTTTTTTTAAAGATATTTTAAAAAGAATAAAAATACACTAAAAGCTGAATGACCTGGCTTCGCCCGGGCTCTGCCTGAGTGAATGTTTTCCCAAAGATCATTGTTGGAACAAATATCCATTATGTGATCAATTTGCCATATTATTATTGATATAGTAGTCGTAATGATTTCGTTAATATATTACCATAATTATTATAGTTATCAAAAAATATTTGTTTTCATACCTAAAATATGCAAATTAGTTCATTATTGGGCCAAGTTGCATAGACTGAGTAGCCTATATGTATATACAATATGTAATGGTATAATATATTCAGCTACCTACAGGTGAATTTTCTTGAATTTATTCGGTGTTTTGTTGGAAAATTGAAATAAGTATCTGTTGAACATTGCATTTTTAGGTCCACTATATAAGGATATATATTTTATATACATTACATATATATATACTAGACGAATGACCTGGCTTCGCCCGAGAATTCCCCCGAGTGCAATTTCCTTCGCATTAATGACGTGCAACAGCCGCGCCTTACTGAAATAATTTGTGCCCTTTTTAAAAACCCAACTATAAAAATACATAGTACTATTATGAATATCACATCTTCGAAACATATTTTTGAAAATAAAAAATTGCTCTATGAACGAAATATTTGAATAGAAAGGCAACAAACGTCACGATCAATTTGCATAGCTTGCAGCCTGGTCACATCGCCGCATTTAATTTGCATAAAAGCACATAGATAACAACAGAAAAAAAAATATATCTAAATATTTTATTACGAACCCTTTTTCTCATATATTTTGCGTTGAAGAGTATAAAAGGTTTAAATGGTTGCGCAAAAAAAGAGCGCTTAAAAAAAAGCCGTTTGATCTTAGATTTCCCGACATTCCCATAAAATATAAGGTTTTATATATTTTATATAAATAACATCGCTAACTCAGTAAAAAACTAAGGGGAGGGGAAGAGAAAAAGAATGTTATGGATGATAACGTCTGCAAAATAAAATAATTTTGGCGCTTTTCCACCGACTGGCGCCAAATTTGGCTGCTAGAATCTTTTGGTCGTATTTTCCTCGGCTGCTGGGTTATAATTGTGGTGGAATTTGTGGTGGGGCCGATCTCATAACATTGTAGGCGTAATAAATAAGGCGTTTATTAATTATTTTTATTATTTTATTAATAAACGTTTTGTAAATTTCTTACTTACTGGGCTTATACTTGTTGCAATTAATGGTGAAAATATATTACGTATATATTTATATACTTATATATATAATTTTACTTATATATATAAAAGCATATCCTGACCTCTTATATTAGCATTTTTTGCTATTTGTTCATATTTATATTTATATTTTTTTTTTCAAACCAATATATGCCTTTTTATTACTTAAACACTTAAATATAGATTGCTTTATTTTCAAATATATATTCCAGAGAAATTTATATATAAAGAATTTATAACTTAATTATTTCAATAATGAACGAAAAATAAACAGTTATTACCATCAGATGTATATAAATTGTCTTAAAAAAAAATAATTAGTTCAGAAAGGCAACGGTCAATTTAAACCATTTTATCGACTCAGATACACAAAGTGCACAATCGGGACTAATTAAATACGATTATCATACAATGATGATAAGTTAAACTATAAAAAATAGATGTGCTAGTTACATTGAGCATGTGTGTGCACGGCGAACCTGTTGCCAGCGTGTGTCCTTAATACCAGCCGACCAAGCAGTCGTAAATATTTGGCTTCTTCGTGATCGAGAGAGGAATGAAGCCATTTTTGCATATAGCGTCGTATGTTCAATTTGTCCTTTTGTTGTGTTGGGGCCGTAATGAAAACCCTTTTTGGCTTGAAATCACATAGCTCAGTATTGTCTTAATACAGAAACGGCTCGTAAATGTTTTAAATGCTGTGTTTTAAATGGCATCAACGATTTAGAGCTTCGTTTTATTGTCTATTGTTTGCTGAAGGGCTCTACGCATGATCAAACATATAGTCCTAGTGTTGTATCTCCATGTCTACAGTTTCCTTAAATACCAAGAATTCCTCTTAAAGTGACACGGGTATATATACAGAACATGCCCAATACAATTAGTAGAACGGTCTGGTAAATTAAACTGGCGAAACCGCTGAGAGGGTTCACCACTGATGAGCCAGGAACCTCTCAATTATCGTTTCATCGCAGAAATTTCAATTGTTCTAAAGAAACGTTCGCGATATAAGAGTTTCATCTCCTTGGATTGAATAGATTGTATGTTACGCTGGATTTATCTTGGAACCGTTTCTACGCACGATTCGCACAATTTCCTATTTACATACCCATGTTCCATATGCAAATTCCGTAGCGTCCCATGTCATACCGACCGCTTCATTCAGTACCGAAAGGTCCAAGTTGACGCGACAAAAGTCAAATTTGTCCCCACAACAATGCACGACAAGCAGAACTGTGTTTTCCCATAAAGAACAGCTCCCAATATGTTTATCGGTGTTTCCAGTACAAAGTAGTTTTGCCATTTAATTTTGTCCCACGCCCATAGCTCGATAACTATGAATTATGCATGGCATTTGGGACTTTTTAATCCATTAGCTGCTTGTAGCACATTTTTAAAAATCGATTTTCGGAGACATTTCTAGTGTTGGGTAGCTTGAACTTTCTGTACCACATCGCCCAACGCTTGGCAAGCTTTGTTTAGCCGGCTTTACCCGGGTTTGGTCTGGGTGAGCGCTTCCCAATAGATTGTTTCAATTCAAGATTTTTTAAAAACTTATCTCAAGTACACTTGGTACAATCCATGATAATCATCGCGGGTAGTTACAAAATGCAAGTGCACCACATGTCTACACACGTAGAAACTTGTACAAGAATCGATGGACACTATTGAAGTAATTTTTATTTTCAGAATAAAATGCCGTCGAAAATGAACGGTTCAATAAAGATATAGTAGTTTTAATGATAACATTTATATATTGTCATATCTTCCTTTTCAGACCGGAAATTATGCCGAGTTTTTAGCGGATATTTATATTTACATATATTACATATATATATTTACATATATAAACGTAATATATATATAGAGTTGTATAATAGAATTATCATCCACACGTGGAGAAAGCCGTTCAAATCTACACTTAGGTGTATAAGCCTCTGTGTAACCCTTTCTCTGGGAATGTGAGATGTCGTTCTGTTTGCCACAATCCTCCACCGCGATGTTCCTTTCTACAATAATATCTTATTTACATAGACGCCCAATATATATATGTGCTATATAGATATGTTGAGAAGATAAATTGTTTTCTTCAGGTAGGTTATTTGGAGAATATGATGTTGTTGTTAAGAAAGCTTTCCAAATGGCTTTTACTATCGTGTGTCAGTTCTTGTTGTTGAATGTAAATTGTTTTCTTTGTTTCTTCTTCCGTTATCCAGTAGGATCAACTTACTGTATACTTCACCATCAGACATCACTTGGTCTCTCAGTGGATGGTGAGATCACTGTCTTCTCCTGAATACTGTACAAAAATTTGCATATTTCCAGTCTTGTAGAATAGGACTATGCAAATCAATGTGAAGACAGAATGTAAAAAGGAAATATCCACTGGTACTCAGTCTGTTGACAAGGTGAGACCGAGCTGAAGTATAACTAATGTCCCGGATATGTCAACAACTATATTCTCCCAGACGACACCTTCAAACCACACCTGCTCAGGTGTTTTTATCCTTAACGACTTTTTTTTTTATCCCTACTGGAGTAATGATAGCGCGGGCTCTGTTACAATATGCAAATAGAGGGTTTAGCATCGTCGTTAAAATCTTATGGTGTAATGTGATTGGCTAATACGTCTAGCCAATCCCCGGACACGATTCCGCCGAGACACACGTGCTTTTACAAATTAGCAATTTGCATAAAACATATACCGTAGAGGACAAAGCTGAGGAGAATACATACAACAAAACTATAAATATATATACATGTATAAAATGTAGGGAGAGAGGAAAAGTTGATTTTAAAGTGCGAGAGATAGAAGCGACCAGTAAATATGTAATTTGCTATAACTCCAGCGTTGTTAGAACTTTCGATCAGCGTATGTGACCCTCATCAGGTGAGGAAAGAGCTGGGAAAAATAAAAAAAGTTTAAATTTTCCACAAAGCTCTGGCTAACTCGGAAAACGCTCTTCCATATCTGAGCGCATAGATTTTGTCGGGTGCCATTTGATAGAACTTATCTGCATACTTACCTTAATGTAACACAACTCTTATTTACATTTCCAATATTTATTTTGTTACTATATAAATGACATTTCCTGGTAGACCGCAGTGGATTCTTCGTTTATAATGTTTTTACATAACTGGAATTTGTAGTTATAACACTAGGACTCGGCGAGGATTTTAAAAAGTGACAATATTTTTCCTTCTCAAATGACCCGGTAGGAAATGCGCAATATGCAACTATAATCTCTTATCAGATATATTTGCATATCCCACAAGCTTGGAACTATGAGTCACTCCTGATTATATTGGGCTAGAGTTTCTTCCGAATGGGTCAATTATTGTGGAGGCGGAACAAATCAAATATGCAGATTTTCTCGTTATCAAACTAATTTGCATATTTTCCAGGCCTAACTCTAAATGTGGTCAATCGAGGTAGGCCATGTAATGTGAACACGCAATATGCCTTGTCAGTGCACAGATGATGCAAATATTCCGCACGGATTTATTTGCATAAAAGGGCTTAAAAGTAAATATGTATATAAAAGCGTTTTTAATAAAATCGTAAGATTGTAATTCAGTTTTATAAAATGTTTTTATTAAATAATTATATATTTCCTAAAGAGGAATATTTAGAAATAAAATTGTTTCATTTTGCCACAAAAGTGATTTCAAATTGTTCCTATATTGATGCGTTTGTTATTTTTTCTCTCCCTTTGTTTTTTGATTTATTTATTGGGGGAAGACAAATTATATTTAAAATGATTTCCTTTATTGTTTTCCCTCCTTCCAGCAGCTTTCTAATTTTATTGCTGCTCATTTAAATGGGTTTTTAATGGATTAGGATTTTATTAAAAATAACGACAAACTCCTTCCTTCATATCCATCAAAAATCTTTTGAGAAAAAAAAAAACATAAATAAAAACACCCCAAATGATTATTATTGTTATTTGTTTCGTCTGCTTGTCATTTGTTTCGCGCCATTTTTAACCCTCGTTGCAATAATTTTTTTTTCTTCTTCTTTTTTTTTTTCGTTATTATTGTTATTTTTTCTCATCAATGTTATAAAATTTAATTAATTATAATTGGATTTTATTAGTAGTGTTAAAGAGATGTATAGACGTCGTGATTTAATTTTCCAAGCATCTCTCGGAATTTGCCGTAATAAAATTTAATAAGCCTTTTCGGCGGGCGCCAAGTTTTCATTTATTAGCGGAGAGGATTTGATGCTAAAATTTAATAAGGTGTTACTTGTCCAAATCGCTTTTGATCCAACAACACTGTGTGTTCTATATAATACAATTAAATAACTTGGCAGAGAAATAATTCTTTTTGACCATTTTTATCTTTTTCGCGCCTATTCATACAATCAACTTAAAATGCGCACAACAATTCTCTTTATTTTAGTCACGGGTAAAATTTGCATGAATAACATTTTTTTAAAGAGAAAGTTGTGGTAAGCGGAGGTTTTGTCCCTTTGTGCTTGTATGCTTGTATTAATTCCTAGATGAAATGGAACCGCAATTTTGTCGTGCAAACATACATATTGTTATGCAAATATATATCACAGGCGTCTGTCTGGTTTATTGAGTATGTAATATTTGCATAGATTCCAATTAAATGGTATAAGTCGGTAGAGTGGAACAAAGGCCATTGTATGACATTATAGCAAAACCGGCCTTCTCTGTCTCTTATTTGCATCCGATTGCATATCAGCTTTCAACGCTGCTAATTCTATTTACATATTGCGTGCAATCAGGAATTGAGTGAAGAGTCGAGGGGCGAGCATGGGATTCCTATGTACTGCCCCGAGGGTACATAGACAAGAATGACAAAGATGACGCCAAAGAATATAGCCATTGATAATTAGCCCTCGTTTATTGGCGGCCTGTCACTTGCAAATTACTCCATCGACTCCTCCCATTGGACGATGTCTCCTCCAATGAGGTTCCTCGCCCTTGCAACAGGACCGACCAAGGAAATGCCTCTTGGGAAAGTTACGACACCTAGAATTTGAACATACCTTCGGCTGAGGTATTCAATCTTTTAGTGTTTTTTTTTATCTAAATCTACCGGGACATACCTCTAATTATTAGTGTTTCGTTATATTAATTCCCCTTCGTTCAAACATGGGACATTGCTGGTATTGACTTAATGATAGATGTTGTAATAGGTGAAAATAGACTTGATTGAAATGTGTCTATATATAGGGAAATTATCACAAAGATTTTCTAGATTGCCATGGATTTACCACGCAGCTATTGTGCCATAGATGAAAATGGAATTGGTCTCAATGTAAATCGACGAATTTCTAAGAGAGTGTGTGTGTATGATCTTAAAAAATAACGAAACTTCATCAAGAGAAACGTCCCTTGTTTTAAAGAACTGTGAATACCGGCAACATCTAGATTGCCGGTAGCAATTCACCTGTTGCCATAGGTGTAAAAATGGATCAAAAAGTCAATAGGAACATTTATGGATGTATAGTTCATAGAGCTGTCACTTTGCCATGTGTGAGCATAAACTCAGCCGTCCAATGTTACACCACACCTCAAGGATGACTATATACATTGTAATGTTATCCGAAATTGACAAAATCCATTCACTACATTGATACCTGGCGGGTACGCAGTTTCCACATTGCAGCAATTCTTACAGGTTGGGTGTTTGATTTTTGACTTGGTTACACTCATTTTTAAATCTAAAAATTCTGATAATTATAATTCATATAAATATAGACTATTGAGATGGCCAATTGGGAACCACTGGTATACAATGGGAGATATGTAAACTCTCAGTACGACAGTTGAGAAAATATAACGACGATTGAATGTCTTATACGAACTTTATTCGCAAGCTTTCGGACGCATGCGTAGAGTTCGTATAAGACACCCCTCTTCAATCATCGTTATATTTTGCCATTTTTATTCGAAGAGTTCAATTTAGTAAAGTTGAGAATAACGTTATAAAATATAAAAGAAGATAACATTAGAAAACAGTTATATCTCTCCTCCAAGACTGTATATAACTGGTTACCTATTTACATATTGGTACTTTCTTCCTTTGTTTCCCTTTTTGGATGCCGGATGAGGAGTCTATGTTAGACGAGACAAAGGCTCTAGGTGTGGTTTACAATTGGAGGAATCCCTGGATGCCATTGATAAGAAGACACCAAAGGTAAAAAGCAACGAGTTTATTGAAGAGGTATAAGCTTGGCGAGCTTTCGGATAATAACCTCCTTCAACAGGTGTAATACAAATACAAGACCTTGTATATGCCCGCCATGAGTAGAACTACATGGAATATTTTATCGTATCATAGCCCCACACAATGGTTAAATTAACATTTTTCTCAAGTTCTACTCTGAAAATATGAAAAATGAAGAAATCCTATTTCAGCACTCTTATAAAACCTCTCCCTATATTCGCCATGATCATTTTTCGCCCATATTTCCCCTCGATTGTCTATTTGGTGCTAATACCCACTGTTATATAATGTGTGTGCATTCCTTTTAAAATGTTCTCATGATGTTGTTCTTCATGTTGATAAATTCATTCGACTTTCGTTGATACCCGGGATTGAAAATTTCTACTTGCACTTAATTCGAATAACGACTACGAAGACACCAGTAGTACGTCGTGTAGACGTGTGTTTGACGAACGGTGCATTCCCGTGGCTCCTGGAATGTCCTGTCTATGTTTAGACGACGTCCCGCCAGATGTCTGTCACCCATCCTAGCGTCTACGTACATTCTGTCCTTTGTTTGGGCCTTCCTTGTCTGACTGTGGAGTCACATCTACTGTAGAAAATCTGTTCTGTGGTTTGTTTGGACTTTCCGCAGATGTAGATCTACCTCCCTTGTCTGACTGTGGCGTCACATCTACTGTAGACAGTCTGTTCTGTGGTTTGTTTGGACTTTCCACAGATGTAGATCCACCTTCCTTGTCTGACTGTGGCGTCACATATACTGTAGACAGTCTGTTCTGTGGTTTGTTTGGACTTTCCACAGATGTAGATCCACCTTCCTTGTCTGACTGTGGCGTCACATCTACTGTAGACAGTCTGTTCTGTGGTTTGTTTGGACTTTCCACAGATGTAGATCCACCTTCCTTGTCTGACTGTGGCGTCACATCTACTGTAGACAGTCTGTTCTGTGGTTTGTTTGGACTTTCCGCAGATGTAGATCCACCTTCCTTGTCTGACTGTGGCGTCACATCTACTGTAGACAGTCTGTTCTGTGGTTTGTTTGGACTTTCCGCAGATGTAGTTCCATCTTCCTTGTGGCCTGTCTGTGGCGTCACATCTACTGTAGACAGTCTGTTCTGTGGTTTGTTTGGACTTTCCGCAGATGTAGTTACACCTTCCTTGTGGCCTATCTGTGGCGTCACATCTACTGTAGACAGCCTGTTCTGTGGTTTGTTTGGATTTTCCGCAGATGTAGTTCCATCTTCCTTGTGGCCTGTCTGTGGCGTCACATCTACTGTAGACAGTCTGTTCTGTGGTATGTTTGGACGTTCCACAGATGTAGTTCCATCTTCCTTGTGTCCTGTCTGTGGCGCCACATCTACTGTAGACAGTCTGTTCTGTGGTTTGTTTGGACTTTCCGCAGATGTAGATCCATCTTCCTTGTGTCCTGTCTGTGGCGCCACATCTACTGTAGACAGTCTGTTCTGTGGTTTGTTTGGACTTTCCGCAGATGTAGATCCATCTTCCTTGTGTCCTGTCTGTGGCGCCACATCTACTGTAGACAGTCTGTTCTGTGGTACGTTCCACAGATGTAGACTCGTATACTCTGTTACTGGCTTTGTGGCTGTGGTTATTCCACTTATAGATACTGTAGATGCATTCTGTCGCGCGGTATAAGTTTGAGCATCTACCAATTTGAAGTGCGATATCCATGAGTCTACTCTCTGTGACTACGGCGTCACATTTTTCTGCTCCCAGTTACTGTAGATACACATAATGTGACATACTTCAACATTGTAAGATAAACCTTCTCTCTGTGTACCTGCACAGTGGGTTAGAGGTCTTATGTGTTGTGTTCCAAGATACTGTAGGTACATACATTCTGTTCTGCCGTAAATATAGACGATCTACACAGGTGTAGATTCTTTCTATACTGTACCTGTACAGTAGATGTCACATTTTCTGAGACCAGATGATGTAGACATTTGCCGTTGACCAGGATTCGTATGTAGACGTCTAGATTTCGAGAAGGTTAGGTGAAGAATAAGTAGATCACAATATGCCATTATAGAGCGAAGTTCCAAATATTTTATAGTTTTACATTTCGTGTTGGTCTCATTCCTCCCCACACTACACTTTAGAGAAATATCAAAACATTATAATTTTTTTTCACAAAGAGTATCTTTTTTTTTATTAGAAATCAAGCTTTCAGGCAAAAATCGCTTATTTTCAGAAGGCTTCTATCAAGAAACAGGATCCTAATTGGGAAACAGTTTCTCGATACAAGTTTGTAGAAGAGAAAATTTCGCTTGAAATATTCTATTTCTAATAAATAATCATTGTGTAAAAACACGAAAATGTCTCCGTTCTCAAGCCCTAGGCCCGATGTTAATACACTGGTATACGACCCGGAACAATGGCCTCTCTAGGCCTCGTAGATCGCGGAATGCGTGGTGTCGCTGGAGATCCGCTGGCAATTCTTCATCAAACTCTGCAGCAGAGGCGCCATGTACATTGTAAGTGTTGCACACACACACACACATTTATCTAATTGTTATCTTAAAACAATAGCACAGACTGTGTATGTATTGACAAGATGTCAATAAAACGATGCCAATTGTCCCACACCTGGACAACTCGGTGTGTTGCGGTCAGCGGCGAAGAGAAGGCCTTCTAAAATTTCTGGATGTCATTTTTATTGATGTGTCCCGGGGAGATTAGAGCTTCTCATTAGTGTAGGATCGCCCCGAGGGGTCGGGTCATAAATATGGATGGCTGCAGCCCCACCCCTCTCGCTCCTTCTGGCGCCACATATGCAACTTTCAAGTGGCAGCGGATCCCTACTTTTATTGTCGCGAACCTCCTTTGTCTTACAGAAGTTCCGAATATTTTCGTCGCGCTAGCTTAAAATGATATAATAATGTAAAAAGACATTTATAACGCTATAGATAATCTGAAAACGAATATAAATAATATGTAACATACATTCTTATTTACATATTCATACAATACAAAGATTATTTCTGACTGTAAGCACTGACTGTTCCATAGCTTTGATTTCAACTCACTCAAGTCTCACTACAGAACCCTTCTATCCAAAACTGAATCTCATTAATAGAAAAATTTGACCTCTCCCTAGCCAATATGTAAATATGTAAAATACCAGTAGGATGTCGCACAGTTTCCCGGACCCAGCAAAATTACAACTTAAGTTGAGGAATGGAATATTCTTTAGTGGGCTCCGATTCTTGCACAAATCCAACCCCACCAGTGAGTGCAAGTAGCCAAGTAGAGCTCTTACATCTTTCAAGTGTAAAATTGTTTTATACATGTGTAGACATGTAGTGTACTTACAGTATAAGGTAGTCACTAACTACCCACCATGTTTGCCACGTGTACACGTGGGATAAGTAATTGGAGCTATATGTGACTGTATGTTTGAATCCCTATCTCCTATTGTCTACCCCGCAATTGTACTATAATTGTTGGGAATGTTTGAATGACAATCTGGAGACACAATGTTCGCGAGAATTGTCAATTCGTACTTGAAATTCCACGAAGAACGATAGGTGCCACGTTGGGTTTAAAGTGAAACAAATCCAAGATTCTGTTTACAACTATCCTTGGAAATTACTTGGTTATCCACCATTGTTGTAGCTTATTGTTGTATTTTCCCTGGATACAATCATCGCGTACAATACTGTGAATCTTCCTTCGCTTCACTTTGGATTCAGAACGGGGGCCGCCAAATTAATTGCATATTTCCCAATTAATTTGCATTGTTGCTACGTGGGAGCGATGGAATGGTAAGATTCCTGTGGGGGGCTTCATTCCATTCCTGGGTGGTTTGTTTGTTTCTGTAGCAGAGAAAGTTTGTTGCAACAGCTGACGTAACGTACTATTTCTGTACGTCTTCAGATGATGCTTCTTGGTGCCAAATGGAGGTCTTTGACTTCATCCAGGCCTAGGGAGCATTTCCTTCGCATTTAGTAAGTCGCTCTTCTGTGTCCATCTTGAACTGCCTCTGCGATTTCTGAGCAACTGTCGAATTATATTGACAAATATTTGCACTTATATCTTATCTCAGGTTTTAGTGGGAAGAATTTTGTTTTCATTTGTTAGTGAACCAATCTCTCCCGCCTTCTCATTGGACGAATGTGGCCATGTTTGTATATATAAGGGGGCTATGGTATTGCGAGTTATAAGCATCTCCACTCGATCACCACTCCACACTCGCAATACCATGGAGGAAATGTGCAAATTTGAGTCTGAATGGCCAACTTTACACATTTCCTCCATGGTATTGAGAGCGTGGAGTGGTGATCGAGTGGAGATGCTTATAATTTGACACAACCATTGCCTTGATGCACGGGTTCCCATCTGTTCTACCCCGTGAAGCTGACATGTCTGAGCCACGTCCTCTTAAAGCCAGATACTATCAGGGACCATCCCTCTTTTGATGGTGTTGGTTTTTTCTACTATCTTCATGAATCGATCATTTTTTAACCCGCTCCTTAACTATGAATAATGGTTTAAAAAGTTGTTCATCTTGAAATCAGCCAATCCCTATCAGCTCTCTCCACGCCTATTTGCATAGGTTACCGTGCCCTTCCATATTTGCATATGTTTTTGTTTTACGACGGCGTTTGTACAAGGATGACAATAAAAGGCCTAATTGGCTGCCACTCCCGGTTAATGGCGCTCCTATTAACGCTAATGGGGAGCCCCCAGCTATGCATTTATATATGGATATGTAAGTATTTCTCCTTAATTGGAGATAGGAACAGGTTACAGAAGTTACTTCAGCTGAGTTAGGCTTCCATTGTGCTATAACGCGGTATAAGATCCGCATAACGTCTGCGTGTAAATTCGAAGGTTCTATTTCAGGCGGTCGCTATTCTCGGCGTTTCGCTGAAAGTGAGGGAGAACTACTGGGAGAGCTAGGAATGGTCTATTCTAAATACATCGACTTTCTCTTTTTTTCTGCATATATAAATATGCCGACAAATTATTATGTATATTTTAAACAATAGTATAGAGTTCGTCTGCACTTTTATTCGTATGAGACTGTTTTAGTGATCACATTTAAAAACTTAAGATCACAGATTGTTTCGAAATCGTCTGTTCATCAAATATCGTCTGTTCATTAAATGTCGTCTGCTCATTTAATATCGTCTGCTTGTTAAATGTCGCGTCTGCTTAAATATCGTCTGATCATTAAATATTTATTTTTATATATACGCAATGTCCCCTCTGTTGTTTACTATATTAATGTATTACTAAGAAACTAGAATTAAACAATGAAAGTGTTCAGCAGACGCCGATTACATAAAGTACACTGGGTTTCATACTTGATGACATCGCCCCAGACGAAGTAAATTTAGCCATTGAACCTCTGAATGAACGTCTGCGCTAAGTATAACCTCCCGCGGCATTGTCTCCCTACCTCAGTACCTTCGGCACTTACATCATCGAGTTGTTGATTCTCACGCCATTATCCTTATTTATAAATATTTTAATCTTGTTCTTTTTGTTTGTTTATATTTATTGATTTTTGTTATTTTTCATTATATATAGAGAGTGCTTTAATCGCACATTGACGCGTCCAGTATAGTCTACGTAACGTTTTTTTGGTCCCAACGACGCGCGCGCGTTTGTTTTAAATAAATATTTGTAGTAATAATATATACTAGTTAAATGTGGTTTTTTTTTTTTTTAACTTTTTTTTTTATCGTCTGCTGATCAAATATCGTCTGTTTATTTAAAAATATCGTCTGTTTTTCTTAAAATAATATGTTGATTTAATTATATCGTCTGTTTTCTTTAAATTATCGTCTGTTTAGTTTAGGATATCGTCTGTTTTATTTAGAATCTTTTGTTGATTTAAATATATCGTCTGTTTATTTCGAAACCGTTTATTCTTTAGAGAATAGTCTTATTTATTATTATTATTATTATTATTTAGAAATTCGTCTGGTTAACTCAAAGTACCGTCTGGTTTACAAGTATTGGATATCGTTTGCTACTTTTTAAAAAAAGATCGGCTGCCAGCTATTATCTTTATCCACAATGGTGGCATCTATTATGTTTATATAATTATATCTCATATATATAGCCATTAAATGGCACTTTATAAATAGTTCAACACCCAACAATACAGGAGCTCTATATAGTGAACACTAGATAAACAGAAGATGTCTTGGATCACCACATCACGTATCGTCTGCCACCATAAAACTGCCACTTGATGGAACCAAAGATGGCCGCGCCCTGACGCTAATAAAAAGCTGATGAAAAAGTACTTTATGAAAGTCGTTAAAGTGAACGCCATTTTGTTTTATTCGCGCCATCTTTGTTTTACGCGCGTCTGCTGGCCGCGATGTAGCCGCGGGCGAGAAATTTGCATAAGTAGCTGCTGCCAGCCGAGTGATATCGATGGTATGTATTCCCTCGTCTGCTATCTCTTTCTCTCTGCTTCTTCTTTTTTTTTTTTGACCAAATCATTAAATTGTCGATTCTGGGGAGTCATCCATTACGCCGTGAAAAATTGCTTGGGAGTTGTAAATTGTAACGTTTGGGGACCTTCTTCGGATTCTTCTGCGTTTTTATCATCATCATTTCTTGTAGTAATGGCAATGATGATGATGGAGAAATCGTCTTTTGGCCAGCTACATCTGTTCTACATCTAACAGTTCGAGGGTTAAAAAATGTTCGCTGCAACACATGGAATATAAATTAACAAAGCTCACGTGGAAGTGGCCTTTCTTCTAGTTGTAAAATATGATGGAGGACTGCCATCTATCGGTGAAAGGTAAAAAAACTAAATTGGAAAATTCTTCATTTCAACTTGCTAATTCCTTGAATATAGAATGCTTATTAGTGAATCTATTGGGGGAAAAGAAGTAGTTGTGATAGTTATGTGAATAAGTTTGTTGTTACATATTTACATATAATAACACTCATGTTCCACCACAATCTGATTTAATATTTCTCACAGAGCTCTATATATTTTAATTTGCATAGATCGCCGCAGTAGTCAGGCACAGCACCTCTTCCTTATTCTCATTTTATATCAGTGAATAAGCCACAACACCAGTTTTGGCAAATTCAGACAACAGTCAACACCATCTATACCGTGGTTTCGTGGCTCTGGCCCTCATCAGTACAGGGGCATTCTTCACAGAGAAGTTCAAAGAATGTATCTTGTTCTGATGTATGTATATGTAATTTATTGAAAGGCAGAGGTGCATATAAATTAACATATGTGCTGATGGAACATTCGATATGATTATCATTGTTTCATTTCAAAATAATACACTAGAGCGCCATCTATGTAATAGAAATGAAACTATTTTAAGCGTTTTCTTTTTAATCAAATAAAACAGTTTCCTACTGACCTTATCGCGATTATAAACTATCAGGAGGGCTTGGTTCATCAGTGGTGAACCCTCCCAGCGGTTTCGCCAGTTTAATTATTTTATAATTCCTTTCTCTCTGGTGTCAGCTAAGTAATCAGAATAGAGTGGTCTGTTGGGTTAATATAGACACTATATCAATCTTATATTTTTTATCACCACTTACAACTTTTTTACTGGAATTATAAACATAATGAAGTGTTATGAAAAAGGCATCTCCTTATCTTGCAACTGAAAGTTGCTGATGGCTTGCCCCATCTATTTGAATAAATTATCACATTTGTACTATTTTTTTTTCACATAATGAAGTGTGTTTTAATACATATTTAAAGGGAGAGGTGCCTCTTATATACATATATATTATATACACATATTTTAAAATTAAATCACATTTTGAATTTAATCATTTTTATTATATAGATTTGATATATTTCTCTAAAAAAAAAAAAAAAACAGAACGTTTTTTTCCCAAAGAAATATAATTATATATTTATATAGAGTAAAATAATGTGTATTTTTATTGGATTGAATATATATGCATATATGGTAAAATGCATATATTGGATATATGTATATAAATAAATAAATTTCTTCATTCAATATATGTATTTTATTATATAAAGATTTACTTGTGAATTACTCTTTTTTTCAAACTAGAATTATATATAACACTAAAAAAAAGGAATAAAAAGTATATATATATATATAAAGGTATTAATGGGTTTCTCTCAGTTCGTCTGCTCTATAAAAGGAGACATTCGAGTTAACTTCTTTGTTGGGGATATATTTAGCAGAAGATTGGGGTTCCACCGGAAATGGATTAGCGCGGAGTTGTGCGCACGCGCGCGAAACTTGCAATTGATTGCAATTTTTAAAAGGCTAAAGAAGGGTCAAAATTAAATTTTATCTCAGAACCCAATCTTACTCTGTGGAGGAGAATAATCCAGAAATTTTGGGAAAGAGAAAACTCGGCTGGCCCTCCTGAAATTAATTTAAGAAAACTACTTTTTAATGAATTTAAAATTTACGCCACAATTCTTTTAGAGATACTAAAGGGCGTTCTTTAACACCGAGCTTTCTTCCCTAGTACCTTTTTTTACGAGATTGTATTATGATAATATCATTATTGTTTTATTGTTTCTATTGCTTAAGCCTGGCTGGCTCTTCTTACACGCTCAAACTATCTCTAGAGTAACAACTATTGCCATAGTCAAATTATATTTTTAATTTATTTTAGCGTTTTGCGTGTATATATATGTAACTTGTAAATATGCAAATGTATAACTATAATTATATATTTTTGAAAATAGAGCAATCCATAAATAAATAATATTTTGATCCAATATATGCTTTTTTACTTAAATAGTTATATATATATATTTTTTTTTTTAAATAAAGCAATACATATTTAAATCTTTAGGTAATAAAAAGGCATATTTATAATACAATATAATGAGGCTTATGATTGTAAAACGATGTTTGACAAGCCTAGTGAACATGCCATCTGCCCGGTAAGTGGAACACTAGGGGTTCGATTCCCATCCCTTGACACTTTTATTTTTCCGTTTATCATTACTCTTCCACAATTCATCCTTTCATACTTCATCCCTAAGGATAGAAATAGTCGTTATTTCTCCTTAAAATAAATTTCGATTTTTCGTTCAAAGGAAACATTTGCGGTAAAACTTGTCAAACGTTGTTTTACAAAAAGGCATATATTGGAACCCTCTGATCAAGCAAATATACACGTATATCAGATGTGGCGGATGAGATAAAATGGGTTTATTATTATTCTTGATAAAAGGATCTCCTCGAAAGCTTATAAAATACGAAATTAAAGCGTTTATATTCTAAATAAATGTTTTAAAATAATATTTATATTTGTAATAAATAGCAGTTTCTTATCAGAATATATGTTTTTGTTTTGTTGTTTTCATTTTTATGATAGAAGGACTTATTTGTGGTGGCATCGTGTTGGGTATATGCAAACTAGCGTAAAAATAGCACTTCGTTGCTCAATGCAACTACTGAACTAAAAAATATTTCACGCTGATTGGTTACATAAGGTCATGTGATAGTTTAGAACTAATATTCGGACGATTAAACATATAGATGCCTATTATAGTATGATATGGCTGATATTATGCAAATTTTAGGTTGAGAGACAAAGTAAATAATAGTTGTATGTTTTATATGCACATCCCCTATATATATATGTATATATAGAAATCCGGTGAATTAAAACAGAAGGAATTCCCAAACGATCAACCAGAGACTCGACCAAATACGTGTCCGCCATTTTGTTTGGATTTACATTTTAATTGGGCAGAAGATCTTTAGTTTGACCGGGTCCTGTTTAAATTATTTCTGATTTTTTATAAATATGTTTTTTGTACTTAAGCAACATTGTAGTGGCATGTGTCTTTTGGATCACAACTTGCATTCGGAACAGCTTTGGAGATTCTTTGTGGAATTCTGCAATATTTCTTAGTCCAATGGTGTAATATGTAAATATGAAGCTGTATGACATTTATTTTAGAGATGTTATTGGAATTTCTCAGCTCTCGATGACTTTAGCCAAAAACTTCCTGGAAATATGAAAGGTGCGTGTGTTGCCGGTCGAATTATAGAGGTATTTTAAAGGTATATCTTTTAATAAATAATTGGTGTTATATATTAGATATGCAAATATATATACAATAGAACCTTCTTGAGAGTACACTCGCGCTAGCGGATACCTCTCTACAAAGGACAGTTATCATTTGCAATATTACCATTTTTACAATTTAGCAACTCTCCGGTAAGAGAACACCTCTCCCTAAAGGACACTTTGGCTCTGCAATTAGGTGTTGTCCTTTAAAGGGAGGTTCTACTGTATTTATATATATTTCATATTCGAATACCTATATAAAACTAATTTATTTATTAAACTATAACTTTAAAACATGAAAATAAAATTCTGCATATATATATATATATGTGGTATGTATATATTTGCATATCTCCTTACATCGATCATCCCCAACAATAAATATTTCCTGATGAGTTTCCCCAACTTTCTAATGAACGCCCGTCGATGCGTGAAATGATAACGGGATAATGACGTCATTCAAAAAGTAATTATATTTTTTTATCATTTAATTTGGCGATATATCGGTAGCCACCCCTGATAGAATTTTTTTTTTTTTTAATTATAAATTATTATATAACGGCGCCGTTTTATCAATCGACTGACCATATATACATATATTGAGCAAATATGTTTTTATTCAGTTAACCTAGGTTGCTGGAGCATACAGAAGTCGCTAACTACCTGAGCCGATAAATATGTAAATAAGAAGTCGTATTTAGCCATATAAGCCATAATCTGTTTTCATAAGAAATTAGGACAAAATACAATTCGCCATCTAGCGGTAGTAAAATTTAAAACAAACTAATTTACGGCATTTTGGCGCCTGCTTCGATATATTGGTATAGGTGATGTGTAACCCAGATATGTAAATAGTTATGTGTAACCAATCGGATTCCAAGAGAGAATGATGCGAGTCCTCCAGTTTATGTAAACCTCCCAATATATGTAAATATACTTTATCTCAGAAGGAGAGTCCACAAGTCAACCTCGAGCAGCTACGTGAGAATGAAGGTCTCCAGTCCGTATTTAAGCTTACAGTAATCCTTCTTCTATTGTAGGGAAGCCAATATGCAAACAATATTGGACATATACCGCCTGCTATCACATCTATGTAACATTCCCATCTCTCTCCGTTGTTGTTTAATTACTGACGATTGGTCAACATATCGACAAATCAGAATAGGTTTCGGATTATGCAAATATTTGCCTATATAATAGGTAAATATATTGTACTCTCTTCATATTTACATATAATATATGCAAATTAAATATAACGACAAAAGAAATGGCCGGCGATACCGGCGTAAAACATCCAAGGTAATGTGACTTCGTCATTACGCTGGATTAGGAGAACGTCTGCTTAAATTGTTCGCTATTCAAATTGTCTTCTGCCTTATTGCTCTCCTGTTTAACAAGGGCCCGGTGATTGGCCTAATTGGTATAGTTACAACGCTAACTAGTACAATATGTAGTTTACGGAGATGATAGTAATTGGCATTTTTGTTGATCTTGTTGTAATTTTCCCACCCATTGTGATTATTGACTAGATGCAGACGATTAGGACTGGACTGTAGCGGAGAAGTTCAAAGAAATCATGAGGCAGTTTTTAACGGCATTAAAAAAATGATTTTTCTGTTTTAAAATGGAACCGTAAAGAAATTTTGCATATTCGATTTAAATATCCTCTAATTTGTCCATTGTGAGTCTATTAAGGGATCACTATTAAGTATGTAAATATGTATATAGAGAGAAATCTCAAACAATTTGTAATTTTTAGAGATGCCTATTATTATTACGATAAAACGATATTAATTAAATTATCAATTAATAAAACATTATTATTAGATTTTTTTAAAGGAATTTTTGTGAAGTTATAGCAATATATTCTCCAAACGGTAACCTAAAAACGGGCATACGATTCCTTGAAATTAAACGATCAGACGATAAGTTTTACCGAGCAGACGATTAGTATTGAAGTCAGACGCTAAGAAGTAAATTCCAAAAAAAAGGGAGAAATATTCCCCCGATAATTTAATAAAGAAAAAGCAATATAAGTGAACGTGATCAAAATAATAAATACCAACAAAAAAATGTAGAAGGTAAAGGGCTAAGAAAGTTAACCCTAAATGATTAACAAATAAAGATTATTCCATATTTTTCGCTTTCCCCCCCCTCTCTCTCTCTCTCTAACCATTCAATTAAAACCCAAAAAAATAAAATCTTATTTTTAAAAAAATATTTTTATCAGTCGATAAGCAGGGTTTGTTTGCGAGACCTGATCAAAAAAAAATTGGGGAGGAGACGCAATAAAAAAGCTTGCCACGTTTTTATTTCCAAAGTGCAATAACAAAGATAAAAAACAATGGCGGCGGTGGTGGCAAACTGATAAAGTAAATACAAACTCCGGGATAGATCGATCAATCAATGATGATGATGATATGGTCACAAATAAAAAAAAAAAAAAAACAACTCCAAAATCTGCGATGCACGAATTATCGAATTCCATCTTGCTGCTGGAATTCCTCTTCCAAATGACATTATCACAAATATGTAAATTAACTTAACTTTCTCCACACGACATATTGTTTTTTTATCTTTTGGTTGACTCGAAGTTGTCCTATATGCAAGTAGGTCGTGTTGCATAGAGCTTGTTTCTCTATTGCCTAATTGAACTGTACAATTGAACAAACGATACCCTGTGGCCATATTTGCATATATGTCCCTCAGACCCAATTTTAATTTTAAAATTGACCTGTAGATGGCATTCAATTAAATGTGTGCGCCAATTATAAAACTTTATAAACATTTTTTTTAATATATGAATTAAAGTTGGGTATATTATAATTGCATAATGTCTTTTAATATAGAAATAGAGGAAGAGACAACTCGGGTTGTGTGTGTGCCGAGTAAATGTTTATTTGCATAACTAGTAGTGTTTCAACAAAGGTTTAGTTTTATTATAGTTAAACCTAGGAGTGAGTGTGTGTAATTGCACGCCATCTATCTAGAAGTAATGAAACCATTTTAGCGAGATTTACAAATCAAACTGCTTCTTACATCCTTATTACGAAGGAAAAATATAGTTTTATATATTAATTATTTGATTTATTACCACGTTTATAGTAATAGTAGTGAATATAACAATTAGCATCTAGTGATGTCGAACTACTTCCAGAACTAACTCTGTTTCCTCTTAATTCAGCTCAATTCACGCGGAAACATCTATTGTTATTATTATAGATATCTAACAATGTTAGATACAATGTTTTAACATTGTTAAAACCGTGTACCTATTTGCATATCCCTTTAGTTGCATATTAGCACCAGGGAGTGTGGCTCCTCCGACCTATACATCTTTACATATCCCCCTTGATTTAATTACCAAAACCATTAGAAAAAAAATAGCCAAAACCAAATTATAGAATAACTATTCTTGTTTAATTAATTTTTTCCTCTATTCTCTCTAATTACACCGTTTATTAATTGCACATGGAAATTTCCCTCTTTAAAAAAAAAAGCGGTCCACTGGGAGCGATTCACGGAGTTATGGGAATTGCTGGTAGAACTTTCATGTTGTCCGCTAAAGACAGAGATTCCCTCCGTCACTGATACAATTTCAGCTTTAAAATTCGGTCATCTTTTACAAAGAGAAAGATCGAAAATTGATTAAAACATGTAAAAAATATCAATTTCTTTGATATTTACTCATGAGACCATCGTGAGAAAGACTTTTAGAGACCATTGCCCGAAGAGAAGATCAAGAATAAGCTCTTTTAACATTATCCGTCCTGAGTTAGTCCAGTAATGGTGTTTAACGATAATTTGTTGTTACTAAACGGCACGATGAGTGGATATGTCCGATGTAGTTGCATATATCCCGGGCCAAGTATATATCCGATGTAGTTGCATATATCCCGGGCCAAGTATATATCCGATGTAGTTGCATATATCCCGGGCCAAGTATGTGCGGGCAGGTGCCGGGGCGGCAGATGGCGTGCAGACCACCCGGCAAAACGAGTTATTTCGCCTCCAGGATCTCGCCGCAAAAATCCTCCTCGCCAGCTTTTTTGTGGCGTCCCCAGCGGGGTCGGAACACGCGGAAATTTGCATAGTTTGCGACGGGAATTTGCATACATGTGGGAACAGCACCAGACAGGTTCCCATGGCAGTTTGCTCTAATTGTGTCTTGACTTTATTTACACCACCGCATGTGACATATTTACATAGGCGGTACTAGCCTATTATAGGATGTGCGCATTTATGTTACAACATGGTTTCATGCTTCGCTATTTTAAAACCATTAAAAAACAGCTACCAAACTACTTTTTTTTAAACTTTATATATTTCTTATCTTATCATCATCTTATATATAGTAGTTTAAAACTTGCCACAAGTTTGTTTTCTAATTGTCTTTTATAAACTTTTAGGACTTTTTGTACATGATAAAGACAAATCTTGTTTCCAACAAAGGGGCGGATCTATATAATTATCTAATTAGTGTAAGTTGTAGACCCACTAACTATTATTGCTTCTATAACTATCACAACGAGTAATAGTTAAAACGGCAGATTTTTGATTAACAAAGGATTTATTTGCCAATATTTCTGCTTGCCAACTTTTGTCAAGGTACAACAAGGTATTTGTTGTTTTGTATAAACCTGCTCAGCCAATAGAAATATCGGTAAATACATCAATCCAATGTATGACTTTGTATTATCTAAATATATGTAATTATGTAATACACACACACACACACACACAAAAGCCTTTATTAAGACACACAGGTCTTACAGAGGATTCTCCTTGGGGTTACAAAACGGAGAAAGTGGGAAATAAAAATGGTGAAAGAATATATACATATGGTAAATATATACAGATTATAAGAAAGAATAAAGAAATAAGAAGAATTTTAAAAAATAAAAAAAAATAAAAAAATTTGGAAATATGGATGGTAATTATGTAATACAGTAGAACTTGGATCGTTCAAACGTCTTTAATTCAAATATTTATCTTGGTCCCTAGAATTTCCTATAAATAGAATTTCCCTTTTTAAATCGAAATTTTGTATAATTGGAATTATCCAAGTTGGATTGTATTTTCAAAATAGAGTTGTCTGTGCTGGGAATAGAGAAATGAATCCATTTTAAATATATTAAACAATTTAAATATCTGATTTTGGATGAATAGTATGTTTTTCAAATGTCAGTATTTCGACGAGGCTCATCTTCTGGGATTTAACTCTTGAAATCTTCCACGGAAAGTCGCTGCACACCCAACATCACTCTTCCAAATTCTTGGGTACTCTTGGACTGACCATGTCAGAAAGTGGTTCACAAACCCGATTCCTTAAACACCCAGAATAAAAACCTTCAAGTACAGACTATATAATCAGAATGACCAGTTGATCTCGAGGACCACACCATCTCCTCAGCGACGAAGTACGCACTCTACGTTTTCTTTGTAGATCACGAAATACGTGGTGTCGCTGGAGACCTGCTGGTGATTCTCCACCAAACTCTGCAGCGCTGGCAGAGGCGCCATGTTCTTTTTACATAGTATGATGTATATAATCAGAATGAACAATACAATAGTTGTAGCTTAGATCTGGTGGATTGAATTGGTGAAACCACTGGGAAGGTTCACCACTGGTGAGCCAAGCCTTCTACATCTTCAGATCCTCGATTGTAGAAATTTGAATAGTTTCACCCTCGGCATACAGAGGGAGGTATTGTTAACTTCCAGTCAGACTTGTCGGCCCATCCACTGACATATTTACATACTGGACACCTGGTCCTATAACCCAATGGTCAGAACAACCTCATCAGCGACCTTAGCAGACAAATGTCGACATTTGAAGAAATGATAGAAGAACAATGCTATCTGGAATGTTCACCTTATTTCCATACCTACTAAATATTTCTATGCAACTAGACACCCGTGCATATTGTCAATACATATGATGAGGACGAGTTTTATATTTGAAACAGATATGTGCGTCCTATTTTTTTTTTTTTTCTTCTTCTAAAAAAAAACTAACATGGAATATATTTGAATAAATAAAAATATTGTCAGAAATGTGTTTGCTAGATCACGGAGAGTTTAACATGTTGATCTGTGGTGTAAGCAATAAAATACATATTTACATATACCCTTTTAGTTGAGCAGGCGATCAGAATCATTATTCAGGAAGTCTAAGAAAATATTCAAAAGACAAGTTGTAGTTAATTTTACAATAATTCTTCTATATTCTAAATATAACAAACACGTGTGTTAGCAATTTTTATCCCAAACGCCTTTAATATTACAGATTTATCACTGAAAAAAAAAAAGATATATAGGCAACACTGCGCTCTATGAATAATATTTTAAGAGGCCATTGACTTGAAGGTAGGAAATATGACGTGCGCTGAGTGGTAATCAATGATTGTAATGAATTGATGTAATAAAGTTTGAAAGTGGGGCGCATCACATAAATCCACCCCACCCCCCTTATTTCACACCCCCACACGCCCCCCTGATTAAAGACCGCTGAGTCATACCCGGGAATTTGCATAAATTAATGCTCCCACACCGTTAAAACTGCTGAAAGAAACTCGTATTGTGCTCCCCACACCCTTCTGTTTGGTGGGCGGGTATGCAAATTTGAATCCGCACCTCGCAGAGTTATCTCTGAATTGATCATTAACATCTCACGATTGGTAGCTTCCCTATGTGCATACAAAACATGGACGACGGGAAACATGCACGTGGCCATGGGAATGGGAAAGGTGAGAGAAATTGTATTTTTCTATCAATATGCAAATTACATAACAGGCTTATGTACGGATGAGCTCTCGGTGCGTGTATCTATGGTTCCTTAGTTTGTTGTCAGCTATATCCCAATACAATAGTAGAGCGGTATTGTAGATTAAACTGGTGAAACTGCTGGGAGGGTTCACCACTGATGAGCCAGGCCCTCCCAATATTTCCCCATTGTGGCAGTGCTGGTTCTTCTCATATCAACCATCTCCAATAGACCTCCTAGAGCATTTTTAAGACATCTTCATCACTTGAAGTTTGTCAGTTCGGGACATTCTCAGCACCGTGGTTGCAGTACTAGATAGAAAAACATTCATTGGATCACTAGACAGAAAAAGAACCAAACAAACCATATTACTACACCAATAGACAATTTGACAATTGAAACAAATTGACTTATTGTCAATAATTTATATTAAAAATGGAAATAATCAATCAATTAATATACAGATGATCATGCTGGGGATGTGCCCCGACGGGTATATACCAATAGAACAATACTTGTGTATAGGGATCCGGTTTTTTACGCAGTGAAAGCATCATGGTATAGTATCATAGCCCCTGAATGTGTGGAGAGTGTCTTAGGAACCAAGAAGGCTTGGTAACATGGCCGGTGGTGGAAGAGAGGTACAAACTGTTGATATTCGACAGACAAGATCGATCCCGAACTTTCTCTGAAGAAAAAAAAAACTGCTTTACTGGTTCCTTGATTATTTTAAAAAATCCAACCCCCACCACTGAGTGCAAGTACGCAAACTGGATTCTGAAATTCTTGTAAATCTAAAAATCGAACTGCGCTTTTATATGTGTATAGACATGTGGTGCATTTACAGTAAAGGATAATCGCTGACTACTCATCATGAGTATCATGGACTGTACTACGTATAGAGATATAGTTAGAATAATAATAGTTTAAAAGAAAAACGTCAAATCCGTTGAAGCCTATCCAGACAAGGAATTCCAACAAAGTTTGACCGCTGGTGACCATTCCATCACAACAATGGCGGCAACAATTAGCCCTTAATTGAGCGGCGCCAGGCACTTGGTCAGTGTGCTGATATTGTCCCACACCCGGGGGGACAACAATGAAATCATTTAATCAAACTCCACGAACCATCGAACACATTCTGCTGTTTTTCAACTTGTTGGTTCCGGGAGGTGAAGCATTTAATAAATGGTAAAATAGGATTTACCACTGACCCGTTATTAGAAGATTAAAAAAAAAAATGATATAGTTTTGTGGGCCATAGACAAGAAAGAAATGGATTGAGAAAGTTCAATACCTAGATATTAAATGGGATTTAATAGCCCGTAGCCATTTGTAATATTTGCAAAAACAAAGTGACAATGGAATTCTTGTTTGTTTTTATGGAGTGTGAGCTTTTGAGATTTCACGCTGGGGAATAAAAAAACTTCCAGGATCTTTTACGAAGACAATTGAAAGTGTTCTCGTGACCTTTCTCTCCTTGGTTTTCCCTACGTTCATAGAAAAACAATAAAAGAAATCACAAATAGTATAATTATGGTGTTGTGAAATAGATATTTTGCCATACCTCAGTATGGTGTCAGGCCGCTGAAGATGAACATAAGCTCCGGTTGTGTAACTTTCGATATATGTAAATGACGAAGAAGTATTTGAAGATGGCTCTTTGCTATTTCAGCCTAGGTTTCTCCAATATTTGCCCTATCCTGTTGGATATACTCTATAGAGGTGTTTTTAATGAGATTTCTGTTTGGGAAGTTTCTTAGAGAAAGAACATAGTGCCATGTCGACCTGCATTTATCGGAACACTTTGCATATTTCCGCTTAGGTTATAATGGTCTTTGATAGACGGGGAGTTCACACGGGGTCATCAAGTTGCATAACTCGCCAATGTTGCATATAACTGCGGTGACCATATATGCAAAGTGGTAAAATAATATTTGATCCAGTTGGTAACGTGCTAACTGGTAACGTAAGAAACAATTTTTTTTTTTTTAGTGAGTTTTTGTTATAATATAATGAGGGGAATTTTATATAATTTATATGGAGAAATTATATGATTAAAATATAACATGGATTTCTATAGAATGGTTATAAATTATCTTCTAATTGTTTCCTCTTTTGTGTATTTATGTAAAAAAGACAAATATACAAAATCTGTTATTTTAATGTAAATATTAAAATATTTTTTCTTATAAATTTAATTTTAAAATATATATTTGGAGAATTATATAATATTGTTTATTTAAATTTTCCAAAATAAAAATATATGTAATATAATTTCATATATATATATATTATATATATATGTAGTATGAAAGGAGAAATGGCAGGGGTACCAAACTAATATTTATCAGAGGAAGAAAATTGTGGGACATCAGCCGAAATTTATTATACAAGCCCAAAATGTTGTTTGGGGGAGAAAGTTGGTCTGATTGAAAAATAAAAAGTGGACAGTGCGCATGCGCGATGGTGGGAAGTAATAATCCGGGCCAGCAGACGTTATTATACCGTCGTTTGGCGGCTTAAACGTATCGTCTGTCAGATCTCCTTATCCCAATTCAGGGCAAGTTCTAGCAGCCCTCGGTCAGCGCCGCCTAGTGGCCACAAATGGAATTACAGCCACCCTGAGTTACATTTAATATATGTGGTGTGAATTGTGCCTGCTCTGTTTTAGGACACACAAAAAAAATGTTTTTTTAAAGCTTAAATCACCTCAATATTATATTTAGAAAGAAATGTAGGTGAACCAAACACTTTGTGAAAATTAAATTTGAAAATGTTTTCTCTATTTTGTTTTAAAACCTAAATATATTGTTATATTTTTCAATGTGTTTCGTTTTAAAATATCCAAAAAAAAAACATTAATAATTAATTACAAAGAGATATGGTAGTTCTATTATCCAATAAAGATATGGCCACAAAAAAGGGCGTGCACGTCTGGACAAAGTTATTGGTTAAAATTGCATATTCCCCGATATATTTGCATAGTGGCGAGATATTTAAGCCGTTTTGAAATATGTGGACTATAAGAGCTGGGATAAATATGGGAAATATTTATATGAGAATTTATAGGGTTAAATAAATAGGGTTCTTTTTTTAAGAAGGTATTTCTCTGAGAATGTTTTAGAGAGCATACATATATGCAACTATATATGCAGATAAGATTGTTTAGGACATGAGTATATTATTAGCCACGATAAATCTTTCTTTGGAACTGTCGATATAATAGAGAAAACAATTTATGAAATAATATAACAATGAATATCGTTCAACAATTATTTATTATACGGCAACTGTTGAAGGCGGGCACTTAGCCCGAAAGCTAACCAAGATTTATTCAATAAATAAACTTATAGATTTAAATGTTTCTGTGTGGAGCTTTGACATCGTAATATTCGTCCATTTGATGAACTTGAATTATTTTGATTATGGAACTACAAGGATGACCACTTCCAACTAGGTCTCTCCTAATTGAAGTCAAAATTGCTGAAACAAAGTTGACGAAAGCTCAACGAACCAGAGGGTCAAAAACAACTTTAATTAAACCACAAGTTTGCTGTAGCGTCCTCGCGTGTCAATTGAAGAATTTAGAAAATGTCGTTTTTTTTTTTTGTCGGCGCTGGGATCATTTAGCTCCCGGCAGCGGATCCGGGGGGGCAGGAATGATGGTAAGTGGGGATTGTCTGGTAACAAGACCATTACCGTCGTGTTCACCCAGTCTCATTCTTTGGTATGATTATTGGATAATTCCGTGAAGTCTAAGATTTACCTTCATGATGGATGTCTGCTCTTGTTGCATGTAAACTGAAGCAATAATTGTCATAGTCCAACTTGGATTTAAATGATATCGGTCAATCCTAACATGGAGAACTGACATTTTTGCTGTCTGTAGATATGGCTGAGCTGTTGGTCTGTAGTGATGCTTACTTTTAGTGTTGATATGTAATTTTGACCATTCATCCGGTATTATCTTTGAGGTTCTTTGATTCTATTTAGGTAGCCAGACAAAACAAAAGTCTATTAGATAATCTAACCTCTCGTCCGGAATGTGTGTAACTTTTCCTGGAGTAGTTTGTTCCTGCACTGGAACAGACTGTTCCGAACGAACTGGACTGATTTCACAATTAGCTCTGTGAACAGATGATTCGTTGGAATGGCTTTATTTAACGTTTTTTTTTTTTTATTATTATTACAGAAGCACAGTCTATCAGACTATTGTGCTATATTAGAATTATTTACATATATATCTTTAATTATTTACACGATGAATTAGTAGTGATTTATAAATCCGTGTACAAATAGCTATAAACTTGCCAAAGTTTTCATAAGATTGAGTATATACAGAAAGATGGCATTATGTCAAAGTAAGCAAGTACAATTTGGTTAGTTAGAGGGCAAGCCAACAAAAGATGCGCTGGTGTAACGTTATCTAACGTTTGATGGACAAGCAAAGAGACGTAACTTGGACTCTTTGCAAACTACCTGCGCTCATTGATCTTTAAAGAAGGAAAAAATGTCTTTTTCATAAAGTACCAAATTGAAGAAGCCACTCCCAGTATATACTGAACATGTATTGGCATGGAAGGCTATAGAAGGAAGTGAAGAAAGTACTTTACTGTCTTTAGGAGTACACACACGATCACCTGGGCTCAGTTGACCCGGCTGATTGTACCCTGTAAGGGCTCCTAATCCAGGGATACAGGATGAGCAGTGTTTGTACTCCATGTTAGGAGCAGCTGCACATGGTGTCTGCTCCCCATGTCAGAGGCGGCCATTTCCTTTGGGGCTAAGTCTGTGGCCTGCCACTGAGTAGTGCTCCCAGTCTTAATGACAAAGGCATTCAACTTCACCCAGTCATGATGGTTGTTAAACAGACACCATCAAGGGACACAACTTGATACCCTAATATGATTGAGTGGAAATAAGGAAGAAGAAGAAGAGGATGTTTGTGAAAGAAGAAAGGATAAGAAATAAATGAATACCCCCGGCAGCTTAGGATTGATTAAAGATAAGGTCTTGCCAGTGCCACGTTGAAAATTGGGGAAGACAAACTTCAGGATGACGCAGCAATTTATTTTAAGGCAAGAACAAAACTATAGAAGATAAATAAAAGATAATCAATGAAGTTTACAGAGTAGCAAAATATAAACATAAAAAAATGATGATATGTTAATAAACTAATAAATACTTTTCTACACTAGGTACTGTAGATAATTTATCGTATTACTGCTTGGAGTACAAGACTTCAGCTCTGCCCCTACTTCCTGACTCAGCCTGGAACTACCAGGTTCACCGCAGTCTTCCCCATGACTGGACTTCTAGACTAGCTGTACAGTCCGGGTAGTTGGGGGTTTACGCTCCAGGAACCCGGGTTATCTCTATTTTCTCTCTTCTCTCTCTCTCTCTTCGACATCAGCCTCCATCCCGAGGCAATGAAGATCACAAGTGTGGCGAAGGCTACCATCTACAAGTACCATCTTGGTCTTGAGGTGGGTAACACCAGCCATCACATCGACCTGCCCACTCTATGGGAAAGAACTCTCGCAGTCCATCGGTGGTGGAGTCTTTCCCGCGGTGGGCGCCACCAATGAAGACCTTGTATATATTATATATATATATATATATGAATTTTATATTTTACTTTTATCTATCTATATTTATCCTTCTATTTAATCTTATTTATTCATATTTATATTTGTATTTAACCTTATATAATCTTATATGAACATTGAAATAAAGTAGTTTCAATCTCAATCTCTTAGGACTCACAACTCCGGGATTTCTGAACTTTTCTGTATAACGATTTATTTATAAACTTGGTGATGGTGCTCTCGAATGCTGGAGAGTTGTTGTCAGAGATCGTGTAGGAATGTTTACTGCATCCTTAGCGCGGGTGTTTGAGAATTTCTCTGTATCGCTGATAACTTCACTATACAACTCCCAGGATTGATGAATCGCTGTAGAGAAGCTTCTGCTTCTCTCAAATACCAGAACGCTCTCTCAGCCAGATTCCGAGACCATTTGTTATAGAGATATTTACTCCAACATGGCTGTTTTACTTATCCCAAGCACATATAGTACATGCCATGATAATCATAGTCTTTAGTTAGCGACTGCCTTTTTTTACTCTCAAGTTTGAACAACATGTCTACACATGTAAGAGATCAGTTTGAATTTTTAACTTACAAGTGTTAGCCTCGTTTGATTACTTATGTTCAAAGGTAGGGTTGGACTTTTGCAAGAATTGGGGACCATTTTCAAAAGAATAAAATATCCCGATACACGGGATTTGATCCCGGGTCGTAGCTATCGAGAATCCACAGTTTACACCACTCCTCCACCAACCCCACATGTGACAAGGAAGTGTGTAAATAAGCCTATATACGGAATCTGCTGCTGGTACAGCGCCTACCGTAAATCAAGAGGTCCAACGAGCTCCCCGCAACCTCTAATTTGGTCTTCATCACTCACCTATAATTGTGGTCAGTGCGCGTGTGCAAAATATTGAGTCTGTCCTCGCTGGGTTTCCACCGCAGGAGTTTATAGAAAACAAACCATAAGGACCGTTCACACAGATCCCCGTCATTGCATATCTGCATATGCAACTTCACTGTCACCATTTGCATAGTGTCCATATATGCAAATGCATATCTGCATATGCAACTTTACTGTCACCATTTGCATAGTGGCCATATATGCAAATTTTAAAAAAAATCTTCAATATTTTCCATTAATTATATTGTGATCTATATTTTTATATATTTCTTTTTCTTCCCTGTGAAAGATCTAAAAATATATATAATCGACAATACAATTCGCCCATATAGATATCTATCTATTCTATAACGCCTCCTTCCATTTTTTTTAAAAACATTCTTCAATTTAAACCTCTCTCCGCGCCTTACCTTGTGATATATCTTTTTTATTCTTTTTTCATATCAAGTTTCCATTCCAAGCTGTCAAACCATTTTTTGGGCTGAAAACTTTATTAAAAATGTGAAACGTGTCAAGTATAAAAACTTCTGGATAAACACAGCAGAAGATAATTCTTCGGAAGCTTCTTCTTTCGTCTGCTCTGGAGCGCGGGGTCTGCTGGGAAGGTCATGTGACCCTAGTCCATTGTCTTCCGTAGCCAGGTGGAATTACAGCCATTACCGGAGTCCGCCGCGTGTTTTGTAAGCGCAGGTGCGAGCTCCGGAAAACGCGGGAATCCGCCATTTTGCAGAAGATGCAATCTACTTCTAAATGTGGCTTTGTTTTCCGCTACGTTGCCTTAGAAAATCATCATAATATTTAATTTTTTTTTTTATTGTGTAAGGTTGCGCGGGTTTTTCGCTTGTTTTCATTTATCTTTTGGCATTTAATTAATCTTTTGGCCTCAATTGAAAGCGTCGTCTGCAACTTCCTACTTGGCGTTTTTTTTTTCTTTTGTCCCTTTGTTTTCCGGCGTTTTGTTTAACAACTAGGAAACGCCATTTTCTCTTCTTATGCCGTTTTAATTGTGAAATTTTTTTCTCTTCTACTCTTCCTTTAAAAAATATATTTATTTTTAATGTAACGTGTCGAAAGTTCCATAGAACTGGTATAACTTTCTCCTTCCTTATTTACATATTCCACTCCGAGAGGAGGCTTATTTCCCACCAATTTGCATAACCGGGTGTGGAAGCTACTGGAACCTTGTTCTGATCTGATGATACGCCAATTTTCTTATTTACATTATTTTATTTTGTTACTGTCTTTTAAAACGATGCTTTCTTTGTACAGTGTAGATAAATTCGGATGAAGACTTTATTTTTACATACAGTAGAACTTGGATAATTCGAACTTCTTTAATTCGAAAACCTCTTTAATTCGAATATTTATCTTGGTCCCTAGAATTTCCTATAAATAAAATTTCCGTTTTTAATTCGAATTTTTGGATAATTCGAATTTTTTTATGGTCCCTTGGGGTTCGAATTATCCAAGTTCAACTGTATTACACCCTATTGGCATATCGGATGTGTATATGTAATTAAGGATGCAAATAAGATATCACGGAGAATGTGCGATTATTGGGACATACATATAATTAGGTGAAGAATGTGTTGTCTTGTTTATTTGAAGTGACTTAATACGGCTCAATCAGGTTCCTCCAAGATCCATAGTCTGGTGGTGACTTCACTTGGTCCACTGATGTCTGTTACTGTCTTCACTATGTCCTTCTATCTATCTTGTCAGTAAGCTGTCTCAGTACATAGTGTATACACTTTATGTATTCTTGGTATTTCTACAAGATATCTGTTGTTGTATCTCTCGCTAACACCACGTGACAGTAGTCCACGGTATTGTCAACAAGTGTCTCTAGCACGGTTGTTGACACTACAGTGTTGCAATGGGAGATATGCATTCTTACACTAGTTCCTTTAAATGGGGACAATGTATCTTATCTAGATGACTGAAAATTACGATGTACCAGGCTTGGTAGTCATAAAACCTTTTGGCTGAAACCCACTCTCCTTCGGCCCAGTAGCCCACATTGGGTCGAGGAAAGAGACGCTAAATCGCCATTCTTTAATGGTAACAGTCGATTTCAGACAGAAAGGAAAAATCTTCTTTTCTCGCCGAATTTACGGGGCCAAAGTTCACACGCACAATGAAAAAAAAGGGAAGATTAGTGTTGATATCGTGGCCCAATAAACTGGTTTTTATACATAGCTTCATATTTCTCCAGGGGAACGTATTTTACTTGACTTACTTTCTTGGGGGATCGTCTGATCGCAGTGTTCCAACACTTCCATCGTGAAAAAGCAACTGAACTGTACGATTTGCATAAGTAAAATGACCGAATCCTTTTTGACATCCGATTATATCTGTATTCTTCTAAACAAAAGTCTCTCCAGGTCTTCACTTTACTGATGAGGACCAACAACTCCGAGACGCGTGCGGTTTTTTTATTTTTTATAAAGATAAGTTGTGTAAAAGTAAAACGACGAATTGCGATATGTTTATTCCTTAAATTGCGGCCAGCTTTCAAGTAATATCTCTTCCTAAGACCTACTAATAATTTGTAAATATATAAAGTTCGGTAAAAATTGTCACATTTACAAATTAAAAACCCTATTGTGACAATTCTTCCTGAAGACAAGAGGTTGGTTGTCTGGGGATAAGATTCCTGATTCTTTTGAATAGACGACACCTCGCCCAGAGAATTTCACCGTCGTTTTGACAAAATTAGTTTTAAAAATGGTATTTCCAATCCTAATGTGTGGACAAGAGATTGTGGTCGAAAGGGTGGCTAAGATAAACTTATCTATTCGAAGTGTTCCAAAGAAAGTTGAAAGGATAAATGTTTAAATGTTTTTTTACCCTCTCTCTCTGTGACCTTAATTCTGAACAGAATAGGGAAAAAAATATAAAGAAATTTATTTTTAAAACGTTGGTGTGAAGTTTGTTAGTTAGACATTCACACTGGACAGAGACTGGCCGTATATTCTTGGAAATATTTGCATAGATGCCCTGACATTGTGTAATTCATTTTCGTTAACTTCCGTTAGGTATTCATTGATTTGATATGCACTCAATTTATTATGCTATTTTTTAAAAAAGGACACCTCTCCCGTCAAAATAAACGCTTAATCTAAGAGCCATCTATCGACCGTCTCGGTAAACTAGCGGACTCGGGTCGGTGACAGTCATTACACCAGCTATTTTGACGAGAGAAGTATATAGATGTCGGTTAGTTTAATCGCTTATTTTGACGGGAGAAGTGCCCTTTATTTTTATAGATCAACGTCTTCCCGGAAAAATTTCCATTCTTCTTTAATGTAGAAATATATATCTCTCAGACACAACAAATGTTTAAATAAGAGGAGATGCCATACAATAGAAATCGTTGTTCAAAACTGATTATTTAAAGACGTAAGTTACGTGTTGCTATAATGAATATCGCGCTATAGTGTGATCCCTCAGGAAAACAATATGACGAGATTGCTGTAAACAACATATTGTTTACCGGGTTGTGTAGAACAGGTACAGTTGGGGAGGTTGCGCTCAACTCTGTAAGTTAATTACAACTGTAAGCTCGACTCGCACATTCTCCGTAATCCCTTATTTGCATCCTTAATTGCATATCCACGCCCGATATGTAAATATGGTGAAATATGTATTTTTGTGGAGTCCTCTCAGCTTTGGTGGAATTCGTGCGTATGTTTGACATATAAACACCTGGGGTAGAAAAATATATTTATTTTTATTTAAATTATACATTGTGTTTTGGAGTTTTTTAATGGAACCTACGCACACTGACGTTATAGGTACAATAATAATGTTTGGTAAATGTTATTTATAACACTGTGCGGAGTAGAATTGTCATATCTTCCTGATTTATTCCCTAATGTCGACAACGCCTGTGTTCCTCTAAGCTGTCGGTATCACCTGATGATGATGATAGTTTCGAGCTATTCACACTTAGGGGGAAACTTATCAGCGGTTTCGCCAGTTTACCCTATCACAACATTGCACCTTTTTTTACGGTAGAAATTGCAATCGTGTTGAGTAAAAGTTAAAAACTTCTTTCGTAATTGAGTTGTAACAACAAGCTTCTTATTGGGGTCCTATACCCTTACACATGATTCGCCCAGAAAAGATGAGTTAGTTATTTACATATGATCGTTCATTTACATAACCATTTACATACGATTCTCTTTTCTTAATGTTTCTTCTCTTACACAGCCCTGTAAAACTTGTAGAGGACCAATCAATTGAATTTCTTTATTTATCTACACTCTATCCTGAGGTAGTCTGGAGTTTAGTGGAAGTATGTAAATACGGAAGTTGTATGACAAGACGTCTGTGTTCTCACAGGAACTGGATTTGAGCGTCACAGGTGGAACTGGGAGAGTGTCTGTGAAAATAAAATAATTAATGTTAGTAAATGACCGCTGTGGTAATTTCAATTAACCCCGATTTGATTAATTGTGGACGAAATGAGCGATGACCCAGGGAGATGATGAATTACCTTCAAATTTATCCCGCTCCAGGTAAACAAAATAAATATATATATATATGTGGTGTATATTTAGTTTATTATATTTTTCATCTTGTTTAAATGGAATTTTGCCAAAAGGAGGAATGTATTTTGGAGTTATGCGGAAATATGTAAATATGACCTGTGAGATGATGTTGCAAAGTAAAATGTTGGACTAAGCTGGACAAAATGTATTGGGAACATGTGGTCGACTCGGATCTTTTATTACTTCGGTCAACTTAACTTGTTCGATGGTCTTGAACTGCTGACTTTATCCGAAAGTTCGATGATGTATTGAACTTGTACGATTGTGTCTTGCTGTTGGCGTTAATCTTGTCTGATAATTTTACTGGTGGATCATTCATTCCTTAGAATTTCCGCAGTCTTTGATCTAAAATGTTGATGTTGATTTTGATTTGCCCAGTGCACTGTTGACTTTGATTTTAACTTGCCCAATGCATTGTTGACTTTGATTTTAACTTGCCCAATGCATTGTTGACTTTGATTTTAACTTGCCCAATGCATTGTTGACTTTGATTTTAACTTGCCCAATGCATTGTTGAATTTGATTTTAACTTGCTCAATGCACTGTTAACTTTGATTATAACTTGGCCAATGCACTGTTGACTTTGATTTTAACTTTACCAATGCACTGTTGACTTTGATTTTAACTTGCTCAATGCATTGTTCGCTTTGATTTTAACTTGCCCAGTGCACAGCTGTCTTTGATATTAACTTGCCCAGTGCACTGTGGAATTTGATTTCAACTTGCCCAATGCACTTTTGACTTTGATTTTAACTTTCCCAATGCACTGTTGAATTTGATATCAACTTGCCCAATGCACTGTTGAATTTGATATCAACTTGCCCAATGCACTTTTGACTTTGATTTCAACTTGCCCAATGCACTTTTGACTTTGATTTCCACTTGCCCAATGCACTGTTGAATTTGATTTCAACTTGCCCAATGCACTTTTGACTTTTATTTCAACTTGCCCAATGCACTGTTGAATTTGATTTCAACTTGCCCAATGCACTGTTGAATTTGATTTCAACTTGCCCAATGCACTTTTGACTTTGATTTTAACTTGTCCAATGCACTTTTGACTTTGATTTTAACTTGTACAATGCACTGTTGACTTTGATAATAACTTGTCCAATGCACTTTTGACTTTGATAATAACTTGTCTGCTGAATTCAATCACTCACTTCTTCAAATACCGTAGTCTTGGTTCTAAAATATTCTGATGATATTACTATTGTGTTTGATTCTAAGTTATCGGATGATTTTGCTGTTAACTTTATTGTAATTTTGCTGATGATTACAATCTTCTAATTGACTTTAGGATTCCACCATGTTGATCTCTTCTATGTTACAGCACCGCCCATGACCGTCATTCCCCTGAGTGCCACGGCAGTTCTACTGCTGTGGCTGACAATCTGCCAAGGGCAAACCAACCACTCCAAACCAGGTACTGTCGACGCCTCAAGCCACCACACACTCTTCATCAAAAAAAAAAAAAAACCTCATCGTTTATTATAATTACCCTTTCGAGTTCTGAACCAATCGGTGTCTTGAATTTTTTTTTTTTTTTACATCATCTCTGCCCCTCCACTTCTTAATGACTCTACCCCGTCTCAAGATTTTTTTTTTTCTTAACATCTCCCCGGTTGCCATTTTGATGACTCGCAAATGACCCCTTCGTCCATGGTGTGCTTCCAAATTATAATAAGCCCAAGTGGCAAATTGATGGAAAATAAAGCTTCCATCTTTTACCTTTCTTCTTCTTTGTTTTTAGATGGGTATACCCATTACTTTGTTTTTTTTTATTCATTTTTATACATATTATATTAGTAGTACTCCTTCCTTTTATTGCCACTTTTTCGTAGAACGCGTGAGCTCCCTAAAATGAAAAGGAATTAACCTTTAGATCATCTTTTGTTGTTGTTGTTGTGAGGTAGAAATCCATCTTCACGTTTGTCTAAAGTGGAAGATAAATTGTCAGATCTCATTACTTTTAATTAATTTTAAATTTCTAAAGGATGATCCCCCCCCCCCCCCCTTCTTTTTTTTTTTCCTTTCTTTTTTTTTTTCTTTTGCTTCTTATTATTGATGTCGTCTGAAATAAATTTTAAAATTATAATTTTTTGAAAGGTCTTGTATGATGTTATAGAGGGTTTAGTAATTCCAGTAATTATTGTGCTACAATTCATCTTGTCGTCTGTTGACAAATTTATTTTCCCGCCTTTTTTAGAAAATTTCTTTTGTTACGCGCCATTTTTAAAATGTAAATCACATTAAGATAAATTTTAAAAGAAGGATATATATATTCTTTTATATATTTATTAAGTCGTTATTAAAAATTTTTAAATGGTAATTATTCTTTTTTCCATTATCAGTGTCTCTTAGAAATTTATTATTTATTTTTGACTCGACACTTTAATGATGAAATATAGCTTCGGGTTTTTTTTTTTAAACATGAATAGGCTAAAAGGAAATATAAAAGATTTTTAATTGAGGAGGTTTTTTTTATTTTTTTTAAATGAAAGAATGTGCCGTAAATTTGCAGCTTAGAAATATAATCCGAGTATAAATAATGTTTAGTTTTAATGAGTACAATTATATATATTTCTTATGGATGACAATAATATGCAAATTTTTCTCAGATATTCTTAAATGGCTCAAATGGTTGCCTTCATAATTACACTTATATATATACATATAGAGAGAGAGAGAGGTGTAATTATGAAGGCAACCATTTGAGCCATTTAAGAATATCCGAGAAAAATTTGCATATTATTGTCATTCATAAGAAATATATATAATTGTATATTTGTATAATTGTATATACATATATATATGGAAGCGCAATGGTCGCCTCTCCCGTCAAAATAAACGTCAGAATCTGACGCCATCTATTGACCGTCGCCGCAACTAGCGGCATCGGGTCGGTGACAAAGCCACAACACCAACTTTGGCAAACTGATAAGCGTCCACCTAGAGACCATGGTTTCGGGCTAATGGCCCTCGTCAGTCTAGGGCGGACTTTATTCCATGAGATCCACACGGGATCTAATGGAATCCTCACAATCTATCAAAGAGGTGTTTTGCTGGCATATTTCCCGGGGGGGGGGGGGGGAGGGGGTGCTATATCAACAAGGAACGTGGTAAATTTAATCCACGTGTTCAACGAACGTATAAAGACGTTATACGTGTCGTATTAATAATAGATCATTGAAAGAGCTCGTGGAAGGCGGGCCGGATGCACCCATCTCTATTTATAGAAAGGGGTGCTTAAAAAAACAGCGACGTCTCCAACAATTTTTTTGACTGTCTGGACTTTTGACTTCCCTGATCACGTGTTCATTGGTTAGTTCGAATGTATGTAGATAGGAGTAGATGGATATATAGGCATATAATGGATCTTCTATACAGTAAGATAATTGTTTCATTGGACAATTTAAAAAATGATGACTCGCACTATATTTACATATATGTATATATAATTCATTACATAATGAAGAGTAATAGAAACAAAATGAGTAGAAGGAAGTTTATATTATTATTCTGAGGTGAAAATTGTGATTGTATCAATAAATATTTAAAATATTTAGCAGTAAGACAACCAAGCTTACAAATCGGCTTTGACACGTCATACACTTGTCCAAAAAACAACTGGAGTAGAGAACCAGATATTCTTCAATAAAAAGAGAATAAAGTAAAAGAGTAATCTCTAAAAAAATCAAAATGTTTCTTAATAATATAAATATATCTATTTTTATGTTGTTTTGTGAATTTTATTATATTTATATATTGATTGTTTGGTATATAATTATAACTGATGAGTCAGGCCCTGCCAATAATTTCCTCATTGCAGTAAGGACAGTGTGGGGAAGAGTTATTTGATAATAAAAAGTTTTTAAAAAATAATTCTTGATTTTTAAAATATATTTGAGTATAGAATTAATCAGCGTGCTGGTGTCAACATCAGAATCCTCGAACAAGCTTTCGTAGGCAATCTCTTTCTCAAGGCGACATAATAATATGTTATGAAGGAATTTTCCGGATGATTGATACCTGAATTGTTGACTAGTAGTCTCTGAACATTCGTCCTCTCCCCGAACGCGATGCAAGAGCCAGCCGTTTCGCCAGTAAGTACGCTGGCAGAGACACACAAGTGTCACACCCAGAAGGTCAAACATCAGGAAACCTTGCACAAAGGTACTGGCTATTATTACATAGACAAATGATTAACAATACTTCCGACTTTTTCATCGTAACCATCCATCAAACGTCATGTATTTGAGTCTTTCTTCTCAGTACAACACTTCCCATTCGTTTAATTGTATTTTGGAAGATGCTAGCGGTCAGTTTAACATTGCCCTGTGTTTACCATTGTTTTTGTTGTTGTCGTGTCCAATGAAAAGCCTCAGATGTCTCCGTACATCTCTATCACAGCAGTCGTTCTCTATCTTGGGTGTGTATACTGTATTGTTGTTGTTGTCGTGTCCAATGAAGAGTCTCAGATGTCTCCGTACATCTCTATCACAGCAGTCGTTCTCTATCTTGGGTGTGTATACTGTATTGTTGTTGTTGTCGTGTCCAATGAAGAGCCTCGGATGTCTCCGTACATCTCTATCACAGCAGTCGTTCTCTATCTTGGGTGTGTATACTGTATTGTTGTTGTTGTCGTGTCCAATGAAGAGCCTCAGATGCCTCCGTACATCTCTATCACAGCACCAATTTCCACTATCTGTGTTTACCATTGTTGTCCTTGATAGATAAATAACGAATAAAGATCGATTTTTTTTTATGTGTCGGAGAAATATTGATGGGAGGTTCATGCTAAGTGGCTTTGAATGTGTTCATTCTATTTGAAAGCCCCCAGGGAAAATTTGAATGGCACTCGAAACTATAGCTAAATCAAATGGCTTTTATTTATTTTCTTCCCTACGTTTCTGGAGAAAAAGAGATAAAAACGTAACCGATGCGGGCTATAGCCGCTGGTTTGTTTTTGTTGTGGCGACAAAGTTGTGGCAAGCCCACTGACCCAAGTCTGAGATTTTTGTAAATGTATTTTTTCTTCAGATTTTTTTAAAGGAGGGATTCGATTCACGAACGATTGACTTTCTTCACGAAATATGACTCGGCATATGCAAATATGGACTAATAGAAATACGTTGCTGTGTCTTGGTTAAATATATTGGCGTTTCGGTCAGTTGAAATATTAGTAAATTAAATATTTTTTGATTGAGATATGTTTTTCCTCATATATGCAAATAGTTGTACGAAAAAAATAATTTTGTTTGAGTTAATATATATTAATTTGTATATTATATATGTATGTTTTTTTAGTCCATAAGAAACACGTTTAGGTAAAATATCTTGTCTATAGCGATAATATTCAATATGAAACTATGCACTTTTGTTGGTCATCTTATGCAACTTGACCTTGCCTCATACCGCTGCATCTATTTATTTGTTCAATAGAGGATGTCTTGGTATTTCGAGAAATGGTAGACGCAATAAGTTTCTTGGGCCGTGAATGACTATATGCAAATATAATTTTAATAAACTTTACTTAACCAAACGAACCGCTCATCCCCTTCAATTCCTCATGTTTGTATATTTCTACAGTTCTTAAAGCTTGGGCCCACAATTTCCTTAAATGCCTTAACCAAGAGTTCCTCCATAGTGCCGGCTAGATAAGCAGAGAGGCCAATACCATAGTAAACTGGCGAAACCGCTGGAAGGGTTTACTACTGATGAGCCAGGCTCTCTCAATATTTTTTCTTATTGCAGTAAGGATAGTAAAAAATTGTTTTATTCAAGGTTGAAAATCTTCCAATTCATTTAAAAACTGTTTTATCCAAGGCTGGAAAATCTTCCAATTCGTTTAAAAACTGGCGAAACCGCTGGAAGGGTTCACCACTGATGAGCCATACCCTTCTAAATTATATTTTTATCTTTTACGGTGTAAGAAAAAGAGATTATAGAAAATCAATTAGAATAATAGAGCGCTCGTATTTCTAATTTCCGCCTATAGATGCCGCCCATTCAAGTACAATACAATGGGTATTTAGATTGGAAGAATGGGCATTTATTGAACTCTAAATAAATAAAATAAAATTTCATTCTGATCGATTATTTCCACTCCTCCTCCTTTGAAATAAATTTCAATTTTTTATTCGAATTTTATCGATTTTTAGAAAAAAAGTTTTTCTTTATGGCGGTCCCGTTTTAAACCATCATGGGTTGTAGAAAAACCAATTTGTAATCAAATGGCTCTTTTTAACATTCCTCATAATCTCTGGTTATGATTTTTTTAAAGTTATTTTTCCTCTTTCTCTCCATAAAACAATTAATTGTTATATCCCTGTGGATTATAGAAGACTTGAGTTGAAACGTCGAACACGAACCGCTTTTTACCATTCTACTACCAACTGTTTAAATCCCTTCCCGTTTTTTTTTTTACAATTTTCTGGTAATTATTTAAGTTGCGTAAATTTTAATTGGTTTGTGTAATAGAATAAAAATATAAACGTTTTTTTTAATTTCAATTAAAATCTTTATTTGACCATTCTTTTTTTTAACCGTTTATAACGAGAGAGAGCAATAATTCTTTTGTCAAATTTGACGTTGTGTTTTGAGAAGTTGAAAATTGTGTTATGTAATAATTTATAATTGTCTCTCCTTTCCATTTTTGTTAGAATTTGTCTCTCGAAGTAATTGGGGGGAGGTTTTTTTTTTTCACGGTTAAATTATTGTAACGAAATATTATAATTGGGAAGAGAGGTTCATATTTGCATATAGGGATTAGCATGGAACTATGCAACTTTAAGCAGCTTGTTTATTTATTTATTTTTTTATGTTTTTGGAGACTTATTGTCATTTTTTAAAAGCGCTTTGAAATCTTTTGTTGTTTGTGATCTCTTAAGAAATAATTTATTTTTTTCTTTTTAAACATTTTAAGAACAAACTTTTAGAAAAAAAAGCGAGTTGCATAAAGGTTGGAGAATGCTGTGAACAGTTAGAAAGGTTTCATTGACAACGTTCAGTTTGATATTAAAACTTCAATTGTTTAATCCACGCTAGAGACGACAATATCTCAGCTCTTGTCTCCAGTGACGTCATAATTCTCTAGTTTAAGCTCTTTTCACGGGAAAAATGACCCGGCTTCGCCCGGGTTCTTGTTTGCCAAACCAATAGCTTTGACAAAGGTTCATCATTGGTAGAAACAGTAGTAATGAGTGGTAGGAATTGATTACTAAATAGAGTATTCTCATAAATGATTTTCCGAGACCCGGGTATGCAAATAAGTCTGTTATTTCATGTATTTATCAGTCTCCTCAGCCGATATACCTCTATATATTGGTACATCAGATTTTGTGGAAAGGTTTACGAAACATATATATTCTACAGTCCTAGAATCTTATATCCATAGTTTGCTAAAATTCCATAGCCAAGATCCATCCTTCAGTGTAACATATATAAGCAGAATTCACCAATACAGTATTAGAGCTCTAAGAAACGGTCTGGTAGATTAAATTAACGAAACCGCTGGGAGGGTTCACCAATGATGAACCAAGCTCTCCTAATATTTTCCATCGCTATGAGTATGACAGTAAAAAGTTTGTTTTGTTTGAAAAAGGAGGAATCTGTGTTTTTAAAGGTTTAATTTCTATAGAAGTTGCGTTATTGCCCTGTGTTTATATGTAATGTTTACAAGAGTAGTGACACCACACATATATATATATATAAGGTCAATAAATAAATATCTCACAGGAAGGTATGAGGAAGGAGGTTATTTTCGGCCGAATATATTTCCAGCAGACGTCTCCCCGACATCTCCACACTTGAACATCTGTATAACACTGACGGTCTTGTACGAACACTTTTTTAAATTTATTTTATCAAAGAGTTATTTTTGATGTGTTTTTTTATCCTCTAGCCACTGTATACTTTCCACCCTACACTCCTAAATATTTGTACCTTGGGAAAAAATGTATTTATATTTAAGTAATTACTATCTTACGCACGCACATAGAAAAAAAATACTTTTTTTTAGATGATATCTGTCATCACCTTCTATCACAATATCACCGATAGATCATTATTTTATCAACAACAACAACAACAAAAAAGCCTTTATTTAGGGTCACTGACCCTATACGGGATTCACCAGAGGTATGCATAAGAACAAAGCAGTGAGACAAAGGAAATAACGATATATACAGAGTAAGAAGAAAAAGAAAAAAAAAAACAAGAAAAGAAAAAAAAAAAGAAAGAGGGAAGCAAGAAATCAACACAAAAAGAGTAGCAGTAAGAAAGTGAGGAGTGAGTATCACTTGGCCTTCTTCTGAGATATGGACTTGTGGAAACCATAAAACGCCGTAGCAATATACTTATTCTGGGTCATATTGTCAATTATTGATGGAAGTGAAGCACAGCATTATTTTATCATAAATTACTATAATGAATACATTTTTTTAACCTTATCTTTATTTACACTCATGGAAAGACAAAACTTAAGGAAGTTGTACCTTTTAGCATGTATATCGGGATTGAGACAATAACTCTGAAATATATTACAGTGACCTTTATTGAAGACATACGAGATAACCAATATACACTCATGGACAAAACTTAAGGAAGTTGTACCTTTTATTATGTATATCGGGATTGAGACAATAACTCTGAAAGATATTACAGTGACCTTTATTGAAGACACACGAGATAACCATTATACACTCATGGACAAAACTTAAGGAAGTTGTACCTTTTAGTATGTATATCGGGATTGAGACAATAACTCTGAAAGATATTACAGTGACCTTTATTGAAGACACACGAGATAACCATTATACACTCATGGAAATAAAACTTAAGAAAGTTGTACCTTTTAGCATGTATATCGGGATTGAGACAAATAACAGGAAAACTTAATTAAGACAATCAAGCTAATAAATAGATTAGGTAAATTGGAGGCAAATAAATGTCTTATACCTGGATTTACAACGGCGTCTATGCAAATGAAGATTCAAAAAAAAGTAAAAGATAATCACAATCAATATTGATAATGAAGTTTACAAAACCTTTATATTCCATTTATTTGGATAGAAAGAAAGAGGTGCTTTCGGAAATATATCCTTTCTCTGTTCGAAATAAAAAAGAGAGAGCGTAGGAATGTTATTTATTAATATACTAGACGAATGGCCCGGGCAACGCCCGGGGTTTACCCGAGTGCGAATATATTATTCGAATTATAATCTATATATATAAAATTGAATGTCTGTCTGTGTGTGTGTGTGTGTGTGTGTCCTCTATGGATTCAAAAACCATACATCCAATCGCCGTGAAATTTTGGGATATTATTAGGTGTATCCCCGGAAAGGTTTAGGAAAAATAATATCTTCAATATCTTAAATATCCTTAGAGTTATTTGCAGATTTGTAGCTTTAACTCGCAAGCAGATAGGCTTAGGTCTGCCCCCCACCCCGCCCCCCGTCCGGCCGGTCATTCCAAGTTCCCACCGACCAATCAGAGGGATCAAGAGGTCCTGGCGCGCGGGGGGCGGGTGACCTCCGGGAACTACGTCCATCTTCCATAAACGACCATGATTTTATTCAACTTATCGAGTATTTTTCAAGGGACCGGGAAAATATGTAGATAAAACGATGATTTTGTAATGTAGAAAATTAGGAAAGACAAAATTCAGGATGACAAGGCACACAGGGACCGGGAAAAAATAATCACTTTATCGAGAGATTCACGACCATGATTTTATTCAACTTATCGAGTATTTTTCAAGGGACCGGGAAAATATGTTCACTAGATAAAACGATGGTTTTGTAATGTAGAAAATTATGAAAGACAAAATTCAGGATGACACGGCACACAGGGACCGGGAAAAAATGTTCACTTTATCGAGAGATACAAATTTACGAGTTTCAAATTATCAAAATATATCTTTTTTTTTTATAAGTTTATAGAGAATTGTTCTAACAAATGTTCGTTAGACAAACCTTTACTCGGGTAAAACCTCGGGCGAAGCCGGGTACGTCCGCTAGTTATATAATAAAATATATATCACCTCTACGTAATCCCCAGAGAGAGTGTTTTTGTTGCATCATGCTGTGACTCACACGATGACCCAAGGTCAACAGGGGTGGAGCAGCAAGCTTAGGCCTATCACCGTCTGGCGGCGCTGCTTGCGAGTTATATCTACAATTCTGCAAATAACTCTAAGGATATTCAAGATATTCAAGAAATTATTTTTCGAAAACCTTTCCGGGGATATACCTAATAATATCCCAGAATTTCATGGCGATTGGATGTATGGTTTTTGAATAACAGGGTTGTCTAGAGGGGGGCAGGGAGGACACGTGTTCCCTGGCAGCCAATGAGCGCGCATTCTATCCGTGAGCTTCAGACAAACAGACAGAATAAGGCAAATATATAAGTAGATCTCTTTATTTGATATCAATAAATCACTACCTTTATTAAGACCTATAGTCCTATATACAGATTCTCCCGAGAGAGTCAGCAAATGGGTGAGAAAAAAAGGGAGAAAGAAATTAGAATATGCAAATTTTATGGGAAATATGTAAATATGATGTTATTTGATATATAGAAATTTAGTTTATGGTCATCAATTAATATAACTTCAATGCTTTAAAATTATTATAATTTGTATAGTTAATAATATAAATAAGTTTTAATATATATATAAATATTTTAAAACTCAAAAAATAATAATAATAATAAATAAAAACTGTAAATTGATTTCTAAAAAAAAATATGTTTTTCAATATTCGGGTGGCTGGCACGTCTTAAATTTCCACCAAACGAAAAAAAAAAAAAAAAGAGTTGCTAATTTCGTCTGCGCATTTATCAAGCTGGTAGCAGACGAGGTGAGGTCAAGGGAGGTGGGGAAGAGCAGTAGCCCCTGAGTTAACCCGTGGGAACCCCATGGTGACCCGGTTGGGGTCATTAAAAAGGCGGATGATGAATAGTCGTCTGCTTGAAATGATTTCCTCGCCAAACGACGACGTAGTAACATGAAATATATCGCCAAACGATCTTTATTTCAACTTCTGATTGGTTGTTCTTCACCCTAATTTGACAGGAAATGTTTTGACCTTTTTGACACCCTTTCTCTTATTGTCGGTCTTTCTTTCTTATTTTTTATTCTATTACTCTCCTCAATTCTTCCGATAGCCTTTTTATCCGCCGCCCGGAAAATATATTAAATTTACTCCTTCTTTTTTTTCTTACAAATTATTATTTTATATAACACTTTTTTTCCAGAGAATTATTTGAGCCATATATAAGAAAAATATTTGCTAACTATGCAAATTAATATGCAATTAAGTATTTTATTTATTTAATGGAGAATTTGAATCAATAATTCTATATATCTAAGGGCTATAACTATAGTATTTCCTATGGGAGATTTCCAGTACTTATTGTAAGGTACTTCGAGAATATCGTTCTTGTTTATCCCATATTAACTTCCCCCTCAATATTTTATTTGATTTGCATAACTGTCTTATTTGGGAACTGTTTGCGGGAGAGCTCGATAAAAATATAAGTTTGTAGTTCTATGTTATCTCCTAAAAGCTTGAGTCCATAGTTTTCCTAAATACCTTCACGAAGAATTCCTCTAAATTAGCGGATATTTATAAGCAGAATAGTCTAATACCATAGTAGAGCTGTATGGTAGATTAAACTGGCGAAACTGCTGGAAAAGTCCACAACTGATGAGCCAGGTCTTCCCAATATTTCCCCATAGTAAGGACAGTAGGAAGCTGTTTTATTTGTAAAAGGGTAAAATACGTTAAATGGTTACTTTTGCTATATATAGATGGCGCGGAATTAGCTTGTATCTCGAATTATCTGTTCCCTTCAAATTTGCATAGTCAGCTGGTGAAACAAGTTTACATATTAGAGCCAGTTTCGGTCCATTTATAAACCTCCTGGGGTTACACAGGACAATTTTATACATTCACATCTATTTTACATATTGTAGTGGTTTATTCTGCACATGTGTTGATTCTCTGCGTGGCAGCTATCTGCATGTGTGGTCTATGACTGCCATCTCTCGGACAAATTACAGGGGTTGGACAAAAATTTCTATTTTCTCCCCCTCTGTCCTTTTTTTTCCATCGATTCCAGCAATATTGCATTAGTTGGAGATAGGCGGCGGTGGTCCTATATAATTACTTGGGGGTTTCCCGCCTTATTACAGTCAATGTCAAAGATTTATTGTAATAAATTGGACAACAGGTACTGTATTCTCATAGCATATGCAAATCCCACTACTACATATATGCTATGCTAGAAAACCAATATGCATATATGTAGAGCTCTTGTTCGATGGTGGTTTAAATATTTTTAATAATCTCCAACGAATTTCATTGTTGAGGGAATTTTTTAAACAGAGATATTATAGTTGATATTTTTAATAATATTTTTGATATTCCGTTTGGTGGGAATATAAAAATTTATCTTTTGAAAATTTAATAAAATAATTAGCGCTCTCTTTAAAGATGATAAATTTGCTTATTTCTACAAATATTTTAACTTATAATCGTGAAGATTAAACTGGCGAAACCGTTGGGGGTTGTGCATATCTTCCTTTTCCAATTTTTTTAATCATTGTGTGCATTATAAAGTCGTCAAAATAGTTTTTAGTTATTTTTTAAAGTAGAGTTAAAATGTTGCTATCATCTTCAACAAATTCAACTTGTATTTCCTACATATGTGTTCTTTCAATAAATAATATTGTATTCCAGAGATATGAATAAAATTGACATTTTTGCTACACTAAGAATGTGTAAATATGTAAATATATCTCGTTTATTCGTATCATCAGACGCTGATGAAGGTAAATATCCGAAAGTTAATTCCTTTTCATTAAATATATAGATAATAAAAAGGCATAATATTGGATTAAATAAAAGATTTATTTTCCAATATTTCGGTTGACTGAACGCTAACCTTTATCAAGGCATTACATTTAATATATAAATACAGTTAAACCTGTCTATAGCGCCCCCTCTTGGGACTCACCAAAATAGGGTGCTATAGAGAGGGGGTGCTATAGGCAGGTCACTTTTAATGTAAAATGTTTACAGTTTAATGAATAAAATCGGGCGCTATAGAGAGGAGGGGGCGCTATAGACAGGTTTAACTGTATATGAATATAAATTAGATAGTAAAAAGACATATATTAGATTTAATAAAAGATTTATTTGCCAATATTTCGGCTGGCTGAACGCCAACCTTTATCGAGGCATTACATTTTTGTATACACAAACTCAACGCCGCAATTTTATTCAATCCAATATGTGCCTTTTTACTATCTAATGATTTATGTATGGATTGCTCTATTTTCAGAATGAATATAAATATATGATTTGGTAAATAAATGTGCAAATTTTATATATTTGAAGATTTCTAAAGTTGGGTGACAAATGTGGAATTGCCCGGGTGACAAGAAACTGGACCGACAAGTAAACATGTCCCAAGGCTGAGAACCAAAAGTCCTTGAAAGAGAATTTGGGAATTTAATCTTTTTGTTATAATCCTGGATATATAATTAATTTTATTAATTATAATTATATATACATATTGAAGATTGTAAAATCTATAATTAAAATTATATTTTAAAAAAAGATGCATATATTGGATTTATAATTATTTTATGTACGCGTGCTAGCATGTTTTAGTAAAAACCACAAATTATATATTATATTTGCATAACTATAGGGGCACAAAAATATATTTTTAGTTTATAGAAAGTTACATAATTTATCATACACCTAGTTTTGCTTTTTATAAAAAAAATAATATTTCTGATATAGTTATTCACACGTATTTGCAGTATTGTGTATTATTTAGTTACATATCTCCCAGGTTCCTGGAGCTTACACAGAGGTCTGTAGTAATTTATACTTCGTGTTATGAACGTAGAGAGAATAGAAAATAAATTTGGTAACACTGCACACTCTGTAATTTTATTTTTAATATCAATAAAAAAAAATACGTTAACATTTTTTTTTTTTCGAAACGGAAAAAAATATTTGAAATTTATTGGAGCGACGTTTAAGTAAAAAACAAATCAATTTTTAGAAAGAGAAAAAAAATTCATTTAAATTTGCATAAGCAAAAATAGACATATATTTTAAATATGTATTTTGTATTTCTGACGTATATCCTTTTCTCATGAGGAATATGTATCTTATTTATATAGGCAAACTTTTTTGTCAGATATTGGAAAGGTTTTTAAAAAGAATTTTAAAATAAACAAAAATATAGAGACAAAAAGATGTGAATGGATGCTTAAAAAATGGATAACAATTAACCATAGAGCGAATAAACACCGATTTTTTTTAACAGAACCAGATCAAAGTAGCTTCGCAAAGATGTCTTTATAACCTAGTATTTACAACAAAAAATCAATATATAAATATGTTTTTAAAAATAATTATTCAATTCGGTAACACTGCGCTCACTGAATTTAACATATTTTCCATAAACTAAATTCACAGAGTAAACAACACCATCAAATATTTCTGATTCTTCAAGAGAAATATTTGAGTTATCTATTGAAGAGAGAAGCTCTTCTTTATACAAAATTATATAATAGTGTCTGAAAGAGATTTTTAAAAAAATAATAATTTTAAAAAAGCATATTTTGCTAATAATGACATAAAGGACGTCACTTGGAGTTCTTACTTTATCATCATTTCGAGGACAGGTGATTAATTGCGTCGTAAATTGATCTTTGTCAACCGACACTCTAATAAAGGATCTTTTGGCCTAATTAAGTGTCCAACACCGGGGACGTAGGGGTGTTTGAATGTCGCGTGAAAAATGCGATTGTCTTGAAAAATGTGGTCGTATCCTTTTTTTGCACAAGATTATACGAAGAAAAATGGCCGCAATCTTGTCGTAATTTTACTCCACCCTTTCCTTCCTCTTATATGTAACGTCTCTCCTCTTAACGTCTGCTTCTATTTAAGAATAATTAAGAAAAAGATTGATGTAACTGACGCCATCTATCGGAATAAATGTGAATTATAATTATTATATGTTCGATTGCACGTTTAGAATATGCCTTTTTTTTTTTTCTTCTTCTCAAATTTATCACGTGATTTGATTTGCATACATTCTTTGTCTTGTTTTTTCTAATCTTAAGACTAATGTGTTGTGTTAAAAAATCAGTGAATATATAGGATTATTTAAAGCCTGGCATCTCTGTCATGTCCTTGGAGACAATTAGCTAGGCCTAATTACCATGGGAACTTGTTTCTTAGGAGTGAATCAACAGGATCTTTTAACCCTGAACATTTTCTTCCTTTTTTTAGGATTTACTTTTTGTAACGCTTTGTCTACATGTGGTGCGACGGAATTGCATAATTTTGTGAGAAAATGGAAATAGCTGTGATGTGAAGACAAACTTACATGTTATAGAGTTTCCCTCCCATAATCCACTCAGAATATTGGAAGAAAGATTGTTGATTTAACATGGAAGTTGTACGTAGAGGATATTCCCAAGATAGGATGTTTCATAGTGTTCTTTATTGTTATCGGCTTCAGGGAGAAAGACGAAAAATTGTCAGTTTCACAATATTTTAGCTTAGAAACTAAAGTAAATCTTTTTTATTGTCTCGACGTTTCGACAAAAATATTTTGTCCTCGTCAGGAGCGAACAAAAATCAAAACATTTGGCAAAGCGTTAAAAATTATTCTAAGGCTACAAGGGCGTTCTCACGCGATTTTTTAATAAATAAAAAAGATTTACTGGCCGAAGTATCTTTACTTTGAAGAACTATGAATGCCGGCCAGGCAGCCTCTATCTTTACATTAGAAACTATAGTCACATACATACACAATAGTCAAAAATACTGCCACGTGGAAAAATAGGGAAGACAAAAACTTGAGGAGGAGACAACCATTTATTTCAGGGAAGGACAAACTATGAATTGTAAACAAAAGATAAGCCACGAGGGAAATTTACAGAGTCTCAAGATATAAACATAAAAATGACCACTCTGTTAATAAAAAATAATAAAATTAATAAATACTATGTTACAATATTATTTTATTCTTCTATCACAAAAACATGGCGTTTTTACATTATGTAAATAAGAAGCATTAGCGCGCCATCTGTTATAAAAATTTTAAACTATTTTTGACATGTATGCTTCTTTTTTAAATGAAACAATTTTCTACTGCCTTTACTGCAATGATAAAATAATGGGAGGGCCTGGGTCATCAATGATGAACCCTCTCCCAGCGGTTCCGCCAGTTTTGACAAAAGTTACTAATTACGGGTTAACACACAATAAACTAGGGCCTACCGTAAGAGTAACTAACACACAGAAATGCGTACAACGCTCACGAATTGCTATATAAAAACAAAACAGTACTTATCCTTTATTGTAACGTTGGTAGGGATCGGACGGGGGTCACACAGGTATGTGAGGAGATCACCAGACACGGATAAATCACGCAGAGAACACTTTAAGCTTCTCCACACAAATATCCCCCACACTCCATCTCGAAATACCATAGCCCATATACAAACATGGCCACATTCGTCCAATGAGAAGGCGTGGGAGATTGGTTCACTAACAAACGAAAACAAAATTCTTCCCACTAAAACCTGAGATAAGATAAAAGTGCAAATATTTGTCAATATAATTTGACAGTTTAATCTAGTATATAAAAATATATTAAGTAACTTATAGAGTCAATGGTCAAATATATTATTTTCCTCTCGCATCGATTTTCAAGCTTCTCTCTGATTATTGACCGATGAAAGCTTTGTCTACTTGCACAGTCAGTTCTATCTAGAGAGAGAGAGAGATTTCAAAATACGAGATAAAAAAAGATCAATATATATATATATATACCTGATTTAATATTTTAGCTTGGTCAATGGTCAAATATATTATTATTTTATTCTTCTATCACAGAAATATGGGGCGTTTTTACACGATAAAGTATAGATAAAATATTAAATAATTCATAGAGTCAATGGTCAAATATATTATTTTCCTTTCACAGAAACATATCCATCTCATCGGGTCTTCAAATATAAAATCTAATATAATATTTTAGAGATCATAATAAATGTATTTTATGCATACATTTTAAAATATGCATATATTCACACACTATGTCGAATATATTCCGTAAAATAATAATATTATTTAAAACTGCATCCGTAGAATAATGTAAATTATATATATATATATGTAGTAATTATTTTTAGGTTTTTATTTTTTCTTGGTGAAAAACAACTGGATTAGCGGAAGAAGGAAAAATCCCATTTACATATTTTCCTATCAACGGATCCACTCAAGGAAAATGGAGCAATCCGTTTTAAAAAAGAAACTTTCTCGAGGCAGACGATCTTTTAAAATATTGAAAACTACGTCGCCGGGTCTTTTGTTTGTTTCTTCCTCGACGACTTTTTTGTTTGTTTGTTTGTTTTAAGCTACAGACCCTTATCGCTCGGACTAAGAAGAAAGAATTTCGTGAGCTGTCAATTTTTTTTAGTTATTATAACTAATATGTAAATATGATTATTAGTTTTGGTTTCGATTTTAGAGCTGGATGTTTCTTTTGTTTGATAATCAATTATGCAAATTTGATTTGTATTAGGGAACTCTCAAATTTCGTTATAACTGTTCTCTCACTTATTGCACTCCTTTTTTTTTTCTAAAGTGCATATCCCAAGTTGTCTTTTGTGATTTCCCGTATTTAACGCTAGATTGCTTTTAGTACACCTAAGGCCCGAACTCGAGAATGTAATAGCGAGTTTTACAAAGCTATTGTATTCTGTCTGTTGGTTTCAAGGAATGTAGCCAGGAATTGGAAGGGAATGAATGTGTCAGAACAGGGTGATGTTGCATGGCCAACTTTCTATTGCTGTGATACTTGGCGATTGTAGTTTCTTAGAAGCTGGGAGTTTGTTTCCTTAGCATTATCAACTATCTATTACGTGTATTGAGATCTTTGATGAATCATAGTAATGGTAGTATTATATAGTAGTTCTTTCTTGTCGTAATTCATAAAAATATGCAACTTTATAAGTATTGTCTTCGTGATGGGTAAATACAGGTCTGCCGTTGGTTCAACGAATGTGAAGCATCTACTGTGACAGTCTGACTTAGGTCGATCCTGACATGGTGAAATTTGCTGAATGCCGACATGGATTGAGCTGCTGGTCGGTAGTGTTTACTTTTGGTGGTGATATATAACATGGCGAAGAGATCGAGGGGAAGGAGACGACGGGGATACACAGACGATCTAAAACAATGGACTGGACGACACGAGGAGATGAAGAGGATGGCGGAGGAAGTATGGAGAGACCATCACCCTCAGTAGAGGAAGGCATTGAAGGAGGGAGATATGGAGAGACCATGTCCTCAGTAGAGGAAGGCATTGAAGGAGGGAGATATGGAGAGACCATGTCCTCAGTAGAGGAAGGCATTGAAGGAGGGAGATATGGAGAGACCATGTCCTCAGTAGAGGAAGGCATTGAAGGAGGGAGATATGGAGAGACCATGTCCTCAGTAGAGGAAGGCACTGAAGGAGGGAGATATGGGAGACCATCACCCTCAGTAGAGGAAGGCATTGAAGGAGGGAGATATGGAGAGACCATCACCCTCAGTAGAGGAAGGCATTGAAGGAGGGAGATATGGAGAGACCATCACCCTCAGTAGAGGAAGGCATTGAAGGAGGAAGATATGGAGAGACCATCACCCTCAGTAAAGGCATTGAAAGAGGAGGAGAAATATTTTATCATTTTCACCTAGTTTGTTCTTTGAGTGTTGGTGACTTTTTATAGCTCCTATTCCACCATACACTGTTGTTGGCTGTTGGTCCGCTACTGACTATTGGACATTGTCAGCTAACATCTCCCTCCTTTCTGACGGCTGTTGTCCCACCTGACTGGTAGAATTCCATCTGGACGTAGTTCTGTCTCGGCCATTTTGAACGAACATTCTTCCATCTCTGTCGTTGATTGTGCTGTCACGTGACCGGCTCCTAATGACACCCGCGACCAACCAGAACATCAAGTGGCCGCCGTCCCAATCAGGCCGACATCAAAGGGCCCCGCACCGTCAAGTGCACGCGCCAGAAATAGGCAGCACATCTGCGTGCACGCGCGGGCGCGTGTGTGTTCGGGGATCCTACCAAAATAAACCTTGGACAACCTTCCCATTGTCCTCACAGCCTGTTACTGCGGTGTCTTTCTTTTTATAAACCTTCCTCATTAAAATATCTTCCTCGCCGATCGATCTTCATTTTTTAAGAGATCTCTAAATGAAACAATTATCTAATATATAACTCACATAGTGTATGGAATGATAGTGAAAAGGCCTGGCTCATCAGTGGTGAACCCTGACAGCGGTTTCGCCAGTTGAATCTCCCTTGTTTTGTAGGGGGGGGGGGGGGGGGGGCGTGGATATAAAAAAAATAGATGGGGCTAGAATGAAACAGCTAACGAGCTATAAATGGCTACGAAACATTTGTTTCCTAACCATTCAATAATGATTTATTTACATAGTCCTGTTGAACCCTAATTGCATATCCCCCCTTCCATCGTCGAAAAGTGGGGAGATCAGGTTAAAGATGGCCGCCACCATATGTAAATTTGAAGTCATCAGCAATTCATGAAGTCCTAATGTTGAAGGATTGTTCCGTCAGGGATCCTTCCTTGTTTTGACGGACTCCTTGTCCATCATTCTGGGACCTCGGGCGTTTCTCAAGATCCCAGACTTTTGGTCCGAACCATCTAATGCCTGCTCGATCTCTAATTGCCTGAGCATGTTCCGCCCGGGGCATCGGTGAATATCACCTATTCATCTTCTTGCCAGATCTTTAATCCGTGTTTTTGCCCTCTCTTATTGTTCTTTAAATGGCTGCATCCCCTGATTTCTCATTTTGAAGAATCGCCGACATCTGTTTGTACTTTTGCTTTTTTTATTATTCTCTTCAAAAAGCCTTATGAATATATTAAGATTTCCACGTTGTTTATCATTTCGTCAAATCCTTTTTGAAGTTTTTTTTTTTGTATAATTTTAATCTGTTATCCTGTGGTTAGGCATCCGGTTATAATTCTGAAGAATTGCTGAGTTTGTCTTTTTTTTTTTTTTGCTTTCTTGTGTTATCTTGAAGCATCTTTTTTTTAACCTTTTGAATATTAAAATCTTTTCATTTTTTTTGCCATATTATATATTGATTCATCCACACTAATTTGTTCCTTTTCATGTTTCGTCGCTAAGACAGACCACCCAAGAGAAGTTTTTTTTTTACCATTCTCTCTCTTCCAAATTGGGACTTGATTGTTTTGCATTCTTGTTGTTTGACTCCACTAATTGCTGTGATGTTTATTGAGCCGCTAATTGAAACCAATTGTTCCAGTCAGAAGGTAGAATTATCCACCGATCTGTCATAGATAGGAACCCGTTTCGGCCATTTACTTTTATAAACCTATAGTATTGCCATTTGAATTACTTATTTACATAATGATTTAGAAATTTTCTATTTGATATATGTATATTTTCTCGTTATGAATATAGAACAATCCATATTTAAATATTTAGATAGTAAAAAAGCATATATTGGATTGAATAGAAAGATTTATTTGCCAATATTTCGGTTATCGGAACGTCAACCTTTGTCAAGACATTGTAATGCCTTGTGTAATGTTTTGACAAAGGTTGGCGTTCAGCTAACCGAAATATTGGCAAATAAATATTTTTATTCAATCCAATATATACTTTTTATTATCTAAATATGTATTTGTATACAGTTAAACCTGTCTATAGCGCCCCCTCTAAATAGCGCCTTCCTCTCTATAGCGCCCGATTTTAAACATTAAAATGTAAACATTTTACATTAAAAGTGACCTGCCTATAGCACCCTATTTTGATGAGTCCCAAGAGGAGGCTATAGACAGGTTTAACTGTATATATATTATGTATAGAGGCAATTTTTTTCACACTTGGTTATCTCGTGTGTCTTTAATAAAGGTCATTGTAATATACCCGATATACATGCTACAACTTCCTTAAGTTCTGTCCATGAGGGTATTTCTCTGTAAGAACTCTACAGGGAGTGGAGGGAAGTTGCTATATATTGTGAAATTTTCTGACGCCGTTAAAGATTTTCTTTAACCTAATTATAACTTAACGCCCTTTAAAATCCATATTATGCAAATTTACCGAAAGCTATAGTTATGGGGAGGTGGTTTTTCCCATCGCGGTGGCTGAGTTTTTCCCCCTATGTTTAGTTTTCTTTTTCCAATCAATAGAGTTCTCTTGAAATTGGTTTAATATTTAATATAAATAACCCATTGATTTTTTGTGACATTTATATACACATATACGCATATATGTGACATATTAACACAAAGCAATAACGCGCCATTTATACATATAAAATGAAAGGATTTAAAAGCACGAATGTTTCTTTTATACATAATACAAACTTCTACTGCCCTTACTGTGATTCACCACTGATGAGCCAAGCCCTCCCAATATATTTTTTCATCGCAGTAAGGGCAGTAGAAGTTTGTATTATGTATAAAAGAAACATTCGTGCTTTTAAATCCTTTCATCATATATGACATATATACATATATACCTTGGCTTATTTATAGATATTAGGTAAGTGAGTCGCAGGCGTTGTCCAGGTTTTCCCCGAGTGCATTTTTTACCAGTGTATATACAATTAAGAATTAAGAATTTTCACTTTTTTTTAAATCCAATTTCAAAGAGGTACATTTTGAGTTAATCCACTACGATAATCATTATTATATGCGCCTGAGGTTCCACGGGCCACCGGACAGAACGTTTCGATTTGCATAACTGGAGGAATGTCCTACGAACAACAGCTAGTCAGCCTTATTAAAGTTTTACCTCAATACTGATTTTTTTTTTCATTAGCAACACTGCATATATATATTTGGCCACATTTGACCACAACGCTCAGATTCAGAACACTGAATAAGCCACAACACCAGTTTTTATAAATCCAGACAACAAACCAACAACCGGTATATATCATGGTTTCGGACTATGGTCTTCATCAGTACAGAGGCGGCTTCGATTTTTAAAGAGATTAGAAATTTGCATATAAATCTATCAAATAGGAATTAGGCAAATATGTTTATTTTAAATGCTTCAATAACACTTCTTTTTAATGTATCAGATAGTCTTAATGATTGCGCCCAATAACGCTGAAATATGTAAAATTGCTGCACCACCAAGTTATGTAAAATATAGTTGATGGTATACATTTTAATGTGCAATATTGTAGCAGCTGGTGTAGTCTGAAGAGTTTTAGTACTTGCCGCACATATGCAAATAAGTTGAAAAATAGCTCCATATTTGTTTATGTTAAACATTACTTTAAACAAATGAACAAAATCAACAGCTAACCCGGAACTTTTTCACTGAGTAGAAAAATTTTGAAATTATCTCCGTCAGTTAAAACATTTAAAATATTTTCTATTTTGTTAATTTGAATGGTGATTATAGTGATTAAAAAAGCTTTTTATTTGTGTTCCTATATTTTCTTCTTTTTTTTTTAAGAGTTTAAATTACGAAATAATAAACCATTAATAATTATTAAAAAGTTTTTCCAAGTGAAAAAAAAAAAAGCTCTAGTAATGGCCATCAGGAATCAGGAAGAAGCCCCGCGATTGAAGACAAGAAAAGAGAGGGCGAAAAAAAAAGACAAAATGTCCCCCGTGTGACAATCAAAGGATAATTTTCCAGGTCTTACAGCGTTGCCAATCCAATACTTATTAAGAACACCTATTCATCATTTTTCTTCTACTATCATCATCTTTTCTTCCGGAACAATCCGTAAGATTGGAAGGTTTTCCTTTTGCGATCCTTATACTTATTAATAACTGTGGTCAAGGGTCATATTCGTTTTTTTTTCACTCATAGAATTATTATTTCTTTTTTTTTTTTTTCCATTAATTTGATCCCTCATTCCAAGGTTAATAATCTTTAGAATATCGTATATAAAATAAGGTAATAGAGTTTTGTTTATGTTTTTTTTTTTAGTATATTTTATAAAATTTGCGTTTAAATTTATATTTTCATGTCATATAGATGTGTATAATTATATTTGAATATATACTTAAATCGCATTAGCTGAAATATTTCTAAGTGTGATATTGTTGGAATAAGATTTGCATAGGTTTAAGATTTGATCTTTTACTCTTGGACCAAGGGAATATATATGCAAATAATGATCGTTCGACATCAAAAAGACATGGCATTCTTTTTTTTTTTTCTTTTATGAAGCGAAATTTTAAAAAATAAAAAGAAATACCTTTTTCCATAGGTTGAGCCACCTCTGAGAAACTTCTTAGTTTTGTTAATATGTAAATATATATTTTAACTGACATTTACAGTTGGTTCTCAATATGTGTATCTATCACCTGTAGATTATTTAAGACTTTTTCCAAGATTTTTTCTCAATTTCGTTGAAAAGAGAGAAGGTTATCGGTGTATAGAATACAAGTTGCTGTTGTTAAGTAGTTTAAGAAATGACAGATATGTAAATAGAGAAATGCATTGTGAAAATTAATTATAATAAACAATAATTCAAATATACAATATACCGTACTCTGATTTATATATATATATATATATATATATATATTTATACGAGAGATAGTTACCAAGAGATATCTGAATATGCAATAATTGTGAAAATAGGGTTTCTTTATTTTGAGATGTTGTAAGCTTTCGAACAAATTTTGCTCTTCAACAGGCAAATCCAAAAACAAATCAAGAGAGATGTTATCAGGAGTAGATCAGACAGACTATATTACATATTCTATAGTCTGATATAGTAGATCAGACAGACTATATTACATATTCTATAGTCTGATATAGTAGATCAGACAGACTATATTACATATTCTATAGTCTGATATAGTAGATCAGACAGACTATATTACATATTCTATAGTCTGATATAGTAGATCAGACAGACTATATTACATATTCTATAGTCTGATATAGTAGATCAGACAGACTATATTACATATTCTATAGTCTGATATAGTAGATCAGACAGACTATATTACATATTCTATAGCCTGATATAGTAGATCAGACAGACTATATTACATATTCTATAGTCTGATATAGTAGATCAGACAGACTATATTACATATTCTATAGTCTGATATAGTAGATCAGACAGACTATATTACATATTCTATAGTCTGATATAGTAGATCAGACAGACTATATTACATATTCTATAGTCTGATATAGTAGATCAGACAGACTATATTACATATTCTATAGTCTGATATAGTAGATCAGACAGACTATATTACATATTCTATAGTCTGATATAGTAGATCAGACAGACTATATTACATATTCTATAGTCTGATATAGTATATCAGACAGACTATATTACATATACTATAGTCTGATATAGTAGATCAGACAGACTATATTACATATTCTATAGTCTGATATAGTAGATCAGACAGACTATATTACATATTCTATAGTCTGATATAGTAGATCAGACAGACTATATTACATATTCTATAGTCTGATCCACGCCTGATTACATCTCTCTTGATTTGTTTTTGGATTTGCCTGTTGAAGAGCAATTTTTGTTCGAAAGCTTGCAGCATCTCAAAAAAGAAACTCTTTGCCCTAATTTTTGCTTATTCAAATTTATATCTTTATTTAAAAAAAACTTACTATTTTATCGCAGCCTCAGTTTATTAACCTTGTTCCAAACTCACTTTATTAGGTACCGCTCAAAAAGAGAAACCTAGTTTATGATATTTGTAACAATGAATAATATGTGAAGGTTATTTACATATTAAACAGAATATTAAGGCGGGATTCGATCCCGGTTCATGACTGTTGGGAATCGAGGGTTTTACCCACTCGTCCACCGACTCTTCAGTTTATTAACAAAAATCCCTCATTATAAATAATTATTTAATTAAAAAGGCATATTTTGGATCAAAATATCATTTATTTTACCAATATTTCAATTGGCTGAATGCCATCCTTTATCAAAGTGTTATAACAAAGGTGTTATAATACCTTGATAAAGGTTGGCGTTCAGCCAACTGAAATATTGGCAAAATAAATGATATTTTGATCCAATATATGCCTTTTTACAACAACAACAACAAAAAGCCTTTATTTAGGGTCACTGACCCTATACAGGATTCACCAGAGGTATGCATAAGAACAAAGCAGTGAGACAAAGGAAATAACGATATAGACAGAAGAAAAAGAAGAAAAAAAAACATATATGCCTTTTTAATTAAAGATTTATTTATGGATTGCTCTATTTAAAAAAAAAAACAATTATACAAAATAATCAAACGATACTATTCACAATATCACAGAAGATAAACAATAAAAAAGAACATACAATAAACCTATCGTTTTAAAGGCGATATAAAACAATCAAAGATAAACAACACTTACCATCACCGTTTTATATGGAAATAGGAATAATTTGATTATATAGCGTCAGGTTTTTTTTTTTTTTTTTTAAGAAGTTTTTTCCCCCCGTGTTATCTCTGTAAGAAGGATTGGGTTGGGAGATAAGAAGGTATGCAGCGGCGGTGATAATAGCCCATGATGGAATCATCTTCATAAGAATGCCCCAGGCATTAATGCCCCAGTGATAAATACTGCCAATAAATTCTATGATGAGCCAGCTAATAACCAATTTTAGGAACCAATTATAAAATTATTTATATTTATAGTCGCATTGTTTCAATTGCTTACCCCCTCTCTATCTTCCCCTTTTTTTAAATCATTCTAAAATATAATTTTCTAAAGCTCTATTTATAACTCATTATATTAATTACGCACATGCCTAATAAACCAATTTAATAAAGAAATTTGGTAAAAAAATTTGCTATGTAAATTATTTTTTTGTTGTTAGTTATAATTTTTCTTTGTAGAAATTTTTAAGAGACTTAAAAGATTGTTTGTATCTCTGAAATTATCTTTTGTTTAAAAAATCGTGTAAACAAGCACGAAGAGGGATTGTAACACGAAGTCATTAAAACGAACAAAAACAAAATAGATTTTATATCAAAATTAAGACGTTAAATATATTTTAATAATAGATAATTTATTGCATTTTTTATTTTTTAATGTAATATACTATTATGAAAAATTGAAACTATTATAGACGCGTATGATTCTTTTTAAAATAAACAATTTCTACTGCCTTTACTGAAATGGAAAAAAATATATATATCATATATATTGTTGCACCAGGCTGCGGTTTGGCAGATTCTTCAGTCTTGATTCTCTCCTCAGACGTGTCTTGCATCTTTCCAGAACGTGTCTCAACCATTCTACAAGGTTAAACCGGTCAATAATAAGACAACTATATATTTAGGTAGCACCTAGAATCTCCCTTTATTTATCACTTCAAAGTTTAAAGCAGGTTGGGTATTTGGTGTATCAAAATACAAAAGATTTTATAGTACATAATATTTCATAATAATATTCTGTTTTATGAAAATAAATAAATATAAAATTTAAATTTGAAATACAGTGGTACCTCGACATACGAGTTTAATTCGTTCCGCAACCTTGCTCGTATCTTGAATTACTCGTATCTCAAAGCGAATTTCCCCATTCAAAATTCCCATTTAAAATCACAGATTAATATCTTCAACACTACCGAACCGAACTCGTATCTCGAATTTCGCTCGTAACTCAAAGCAAAAAATCACTTGCTCGTCGGCTCGTATCTCGAAAAACTCGTATGTTGGGGCGCTCGTATGTCGAGGTACCACTGTACATGAAAAATATTATTATGAATAATTTTAAAAATAGACGCATTAATCATGATGCAACAATATATATCATATATATATAATAGTTTCGGATTTTCATAACAGATGGCGCGCACCATAATATACTATAATATATATCAAATTCCCCTCAATTTGAGAATATAGTTGTGGGAAAGAAAAGGTTGACAATCAAACGACTTTATGAGCTGCAATTGTCGTTCCTTGTTTAATCTAATTGGACGACATTCCATGCGGGATTCCATCTGACACCGCTGCCATGTCTTCTGTCAAAATATTCCGCCATCTTTGTTTCTCTGTTTACTTTCTCAGCCAGGCTTAACTCGGGGATTAATGAAACCTGTTTAATTGGAATAACTTATTTTAATTGTCATTATTATGTGTGGTTTATGTTAATTTTATTCAAAACATCTTTGTTTCAGTTTCCTCCCTTTTGTTTCTCAAATGTATTAAGCCTACTTATTTATTGCCTTTACAAAATTGTATTTTAGATATTATAGAATTGGATAATAGAATTTGTAACCCTTGTAACATTTATTCATTTACATACACAACAAAAGCTTTATTAAGACATATATATAGTCTTATGTTTAATCTCACCGCGGAGTTTCTGCAAAGGAAAAAAGAAGAAATTCATATTTAAAATGCTATTAATGTTTAGTATGTACTTGAATAACTAATTAAGACAATTAGTCCTATACCCGGATTTGTATGAAATAAAATAAATGAAAAGATTAAAGTAAATTAAATAAAATAATAAAAACATATTTACATATGATCCATATATACATAAACCTTTATTCAGACCTTTCGTCAGATTATCAAAAGAACAAAATCATGAGGCGAAACATTTCTTGTAAAGTTTTTTATTTTATTTAATTTAGCTGAGCTTTCGAACAGTTTGTCTTTCGTCTTATAAACCAATTCTTCAATCGAAGAACGGGAACTTTGGTAATATGAAACGGAACTTGTGTGCGCAGTATTTATACATTCATAGTATTGCCAGAAATGTAGATTGGTACAAGTGAAAAAAGGAATATACAACACAATGTGTTATACATCAGACATCTATACAGCTCTATACAAGGATGGGTCAAGGGTAGAGGATTATCTAAAGTCAGAATATATAGAATATTAGAGGTTAATACATTAGTTCATTCACCCAGTTTCCAATATCATTCACAGCTTTATAAAATGTAAAACATTTAAAAGTAAAGTTTAGGTGTCAGTCAGTACAATATTTAACCGTTTGTTGAGAGTTGGGTTGGAAAAAAAAAAGAACAAATAGTACTTTTTTCTTTAGAAAAAAAAAATACATTTAAGATATTGTTTTGAAAATAGAGCAATCCATAAATAAATCTTTAAATAAAAAGGCATATATTGGATCAAAATATCATTGTTGGTAAAAATATTGGTAAAATAAATGATATTTTGATCCAATATATGCCTTTTTATTTAAATATTTAAGATATTATAGAATTGAATATTATAATATGGAATGTGTGTTACACACTCGTGTGTCATACATTTATTTACACCTTAGTATGTAATTAAAGCGCGAGGGTAAAATAAATTTTAATATGAATACAAAATATGTATATATATATATATATATAAATTGCATATTACAGGTTAATTTAGTTTATAAATTTTTCATTTTTTAATTAATTTTTTTTTCTTAATGAAAGGATGAGAGATATTCAGCCAACTTTGAGCCTTTTAACAAAATTTGACTAAAAATGATATTTTGAAAACTTTTTTTTTTTTTAATCTCATGTTGGGGGAGTATTTACAAGTCCAAAAATAATTAAGCCAAAAGATATTTTTAGAAAAAAAAAAGAAAGAAATTTTATACTCAATATTTGTTCCTAATATTTATATATATATTTTTTAAATCACAGAAAAGATTTAATTTTAATATCCACGCCTCTAAGCGTATAATAAACGTTAAAAATAAAAATGTAAAATATATTTTTAAAAAACTCCTACGCGTGTTAATTATATCACGTTAAAACAATTTTAAAAAATTTTTGTTGATAAAATATTAAGCGTCTAAAAGTGTTTTCAACTCGACGCCAAACAATAATTTGATAAAATTAGATTTCTATAGAAAAACAACTTGGCTTTACAATATTATTAAACGTTAGGAGATATTGAACTTTTTGCCAAGAAGTCGGTACAGGATTGGTTAATTCCCTCGATTACCGACAGCCATGGGATCGAATCCCGTACTGTACACTTTTTTTTTTCTGTGAAGAACCTGTTCATATTATTCATTATCTTCTTCTTCATTCTTATCTCCACTCAATCATTTACGGTATCAAGCTTGTAAAGCTTGTTGATGGTGTCTGTGCTGGGGATGTGTCTTCTTCTTTCTTATCTCCACTCAATCATATTAAGGTATCAAGCTTGTAGAGCAGTGTCGGGCAACCGGTGTGCCGTGGCACACTGGTGTGCCGCGAAGAATTCTAGGTGTGCCGCGAACATTTTTGTAGGTATTTAGAACTTTTGGTTAAATTTAAAAATAATGTTTCAAAAAAATATTTTTTAATAATTTTTATTCAATTTTAATATTTTTTTTTCAAAAATTTTCATATAAAAAATGAAATTAAAAAAAAGCAAATTTCATTTTATATAAAACTTATTTTGGTATTATAATTACAACAGTTTGCATAATTTTATATTTCATATAACGTATGTACATAATCTTGACGTACATAACTGGCACGTGCCATTATTAAAAAATAAAAATGCAAATAGTATGTACCTATTCAAAATCATAAGTTGAAAAAAAAAAACAATCCGCGAAAACAACTTTATTTAATAAAGTTGAATACATACTGCGGGAAAATACCTAATTTTTAAAATAATATGACCAAACTTAACCGTCATTTACAATCTTTGTCACAGCTGTTTATTAATAGAGACTCAAAGCTACAAAGCTTAAAAAAAATAAAACAAAAAAAAATTATAAATTTATTTAAAAAATTTATTCGGAGTTTTCGTCAAAGTATTGCTGTAGTAATTCTTCATTTTTTTTTGCATGTTGTAAAACACACACACATTCACACAATAAGTTTTGTACACCGTAAAATCTGTTGGTTAAAAAAGGAAAAAAATATTTTTGTTACGAAATTCTCACTCACTTTTAACTCAAGGTAACTTTATTTAAACATTTTATTATTATTTAATCGTAGAAACTTTCTCCTTGGGATATTAAAAATATAAAGTTAAGTGCCAGGAGAAAATGTTTTTTATTAATCGAATACACGAGCTTTCGGGCCCGAAAGCTCGTGTATTCGATTAATAAAAAACATTTTCTCCTGGCACTTAACTTTATATTTTATTATTATATTTGTGTGTTTTTTTTCTAAATTCTCTCAAAACTAGATGGAGAGATTTCTAATTAGAGAAGGTGCCAGTGATTAACAAAATCAAAACGAAAATAAAGAAGATAAGAAAATAGTAAAATCAACTGGAAATAAGAGGAAATACGTTGAAGATTATCTCAAATATGGATTTATACCATCTGTTAATGATCCATCACTGCCGTTTTGCTTAATTTGCCAAAAAACCCTCAGCAACGAAACAATGGTGCCAAGTAAACTACTTCGACATATTGAGACAAATCATCGGGAGCAGATAAACAATCCAATAAGCTACTTTGAAAATATACGATCAAGTTTTCAAAAGCAATCAAAAAAATTCAAGAAATTTATGACCACCTCAGATGAAGCTCAAACAGCTAGTTACATGATAGCTCAACTCATCGCTCGAAAGAAGAAAGCTCACGCGGAAGCAGAGGAAATTATCTTGCCTGCTTTAAAAATTGTGGCTGGATGTAATGTCAACGAATGATGCTATGGAGAAGGTTACGAAAATTCCACTATCATCAAAAACTATTGCGAGAAGAATTGAAGATATGTCAGAAGATATTGAGTTGCAAATAAAACAATCTTTTAATGATTCATCAACAAATGGGCTATACAGCTTGATGAAACCACAGATATTAGTAATAAAGCTCAATTGCTGGCATTTTTGAGGTTCGTCGATACAGGAAAAATTGTGAATAACTACTTTTTTTGTAAAGAATTAAAACAAAGAACGACTGGTGCGGTCATTTTTGAATTAGTTGATGAAAATGTTATGAAGTATAACTTGAGATGGGAAAATTGTGTTAGCGTCTGTACGGATGGAGCTCCAGCTATGAAAGGTTCAAGAAAGGGATTGATAGCACATGTCATAAAAAAATCCAAATATCAAATTTGTTCACTGTATGATTCATAGAGAAATGTTAGTGTCAAAGCGGTTCCTCCCATCCTTGTCACAACTCTAGATGAAGTTGTCAAAGTAGTCAATTACATCAAATCAAATGCTCTTCGATCGAGAATTTTTTCAACATTTTGTGAAGCAATGGATTCCGATTATAAAAATTTATTGTTTCATACTGAAGTCAGATGGTTGTCGAAAGGCAAAGTTTTAAATCGATTTATTTCAATGAAAAATGAAATAATGGCATTCATTGATAACGAAGAGATTAATTTTCCTTTCATGATGAGTGATGTTTGGTGGTTACGAGTTTCATTTTTGGGTGATATTTTCGACAAATTAAACAGCCTTAATTTAAATTTGCAAGGTGCTCAGGAGAACATTATCACTATCTCCACCAAGTTGAAAGCGTTTAAGGAAAAACTCAGCTTATGGAATTTAAACATTGCTAAAGAAAACTTTGCATCTTTTCCGATGGTTCAAGAGAATCCATCAAAATCTATTATCAAAAAAGAAGTCAAAGAAACTTTGACATTACTATCCGCTTCTTTTGATAAATATTTTCCTTACTTGGACGTTGAAAAGATGGAATGGGTAGTTAACCCATTTATGCACTGTGAAATTCAACATCTGGAAGAAGAAATGCAAGAAAACTTAATTGATTTAAAAAACGATTTAGTTTTCAAAAGACTATTCACTGAAAAGGAGCTATCTGAGTTTTGGTTGTGCTTAAACTCCAAATTTCCTAAACTTAGTAATGCGGCCATCGAATCATTGTTGCCATTTGGAAGTTCCTACCTGTGTGAGCAAGGTTTTTCAACACTCACAGAAATGAAGTCTAAGAAGCGCGAAAGACTTTAAATGATAGATGAGGAGATGCGCGTTTGTCTTTCACAAGTAGATCCCCGTATTGATTTGATATGCTCTCAAAAACAATCGCAATGCTCGCATTGATTATGTTAATTTAATATTGAAAATTAATAAAATGTGATATATATGTTTAAAATTTTACTAGTATTTATTGTTGTATTTTAATTAACTACGAGGAAATTTATAGTGAGAACCACAGGTGCGCCGCGAAAAAAAAAATTAAGCTTAGTGCGCCGCAACTCGAAAAAGGTTGCCCGACACTGTTGTAGAGCTTGAGACTTTTGATGGTGTCTGCCGGGGAAGAGTAGAGCTCACCAATGGATGAGTCAATGTTACCCAATCTTCTTTCTTATTTCCTATTTCTTCGTAAGAAATTCTTAGAACAAAATTTTATTATATTATTAAAAAAATAAATTGTATATTTATAAAATATTTAACTACAACAACAACAAAAAGCTTTATTACGATATTTTAGTCTTATATAGATTCTCCTAGTAGAAATTTTAAAACACTACGTTATACACACACACAAAGCCTTTATTAAGACCCCATTGGTCTTACACAGATTCTCCAGAGTGTAGACAGCAATGATCAGGATGAGTGGGGTTTTATATGTACAACATTGCATGAAATGCAGTAAAAAGCATGGTCTAACAAAAGAGGGAAAAAAAAGAAAAAAGTTTTAAAGATTAATTATCATTATTATTATTATGGAAAGACTAATCACTACGTTATAATACGCCTTCAATTAAATCAAATTCGATATAACCAGATGTTTCCATCTACACGAGATGGTCACCAAAAGACTATCTGCAAAGAATAAACGGGGAGCTCACAATGGCTGAATTTGGGAATGGAACGTCAGTGTGATCCGAGAAGTGCTGTGAATCCTCACACTTGGAATAAACACAGAGGGAATTAATTGCCGAAAAGAACTAAGAGCGAAGAACTCCTAACTGCATTCAGAAGGCCCTGCATTTCACGGCTGGGTTGCAAGGGCTGTTCATTTCCTGGACAGTACTCCCCCGGGGGTAGCGACGTCAAAACAATTAGCCCATCCCGTGGGGACGCCCGCCCATAACCTCCCTGACATCTCGACGTCGCAAACAATCCTTTATGTCAAAACATTGGAAGATCAAACGCACCCTTTTTTTTTTTAGTTAAAAGACAATTTTTCATAATTCCAACTTTACATATCGGCAGGACTGGCTATGCAACTTGTAAACAAGAATGGGGCACATAAAATAAAAGCACCCGTTTTTTTTTATCAAAATACTTTTTTACATAGTTACAACTGCATATCGGTAGGACTGACTATGCAACTTGTAAGCAAGAATGAGGCATATAAAATAAAAGCACCCATTTTTTATTGTATCAAAATACTTTTTTGCATAGTTCCAACTTTGCATATCGGCAGGACTAACTATGCAACTAAGCAAGAATGGGGACACCTAAAACACACACATTTCAGTAGGACGGTGACGCTGCAAATGTTGGTTTAATGGCGGCAGGGTGGGTGATGTGTCACGTGGTTTTGGCAGCTGTCAGTGCTGCTACATCTACAGTTCATTCACCCATTTTTTTTTTATTTGCATATACTGATTATTTGCATATGCTTCCTATAATTGTACACGACCAACTTGTGACTAAAATGAAAGTTCAAAGCTCTTTAAATAAAAAAAAAGTGAATTTCGAGAATGGCCAATCCTAGAGTACATCGACGTTCACACGTGTTGTCCCAAATGTACAAGTTTTCAGACGTCATTTTAATTTCACATCTCGTCGGCAAAAAGTTGTGCCGCGTCTGTTTGATCCGTGTTATCAAACTTTATTTGTTTCTAGTAATTGCTTCCTGCTGTTTGAACTGGTCAAATATAATTTCAGCACAATTTATTTCTATCACTGACAGTTTTCTCATTTACATTTTTTTTTCTAACTTGACGCAAAGCGTAATTTAATGGGAGGATAAATTGGGACCGTTCATTATTCCCATTTATTTATTCCAATCCGGTAAAAAGTATTTTGAAATTGGTGTTGTTCGGCCGGTAAATATGTATAATTATCTTTGCATATATACGCCCATATCTCGCCCGAACAATTCCTGTAATGTGCAAAAGGGATAAACTATTAAAATTTATTCTATGAATATTGGTAAAAATCAATAAAAATGTTTTTAGAAAGAATAATTAAGGATGTAGAGATCTTTATGTTATTGTGTTTCGAATACCTTATGAATATTCATTGGAATTGTTGGGAAAGGTAGTGGGAACATTTTGGTTTAAAGAAAAGAAAAAAAAACGGTCAAATTTAATTAAAATATATAAATAAATTATAAAAGTGATTTATAAAGACCACTGCAGTCATTTCTGTGTTCTCCAATAATATTTTATTGTTTGTTTTGGAGCCATTTCGTAACTAGTGGGCGTAGTGTTATGTTTACTGCGCCAAAGTTCAGACGATCCAATATGCAAAGACATCAATTTGAATAGCTCTCGTGTTATTTGACCTTCCACATTTCTGTGTGTGTCTAATCATGATCAAATAATACTTGTAACGTCATCTATGAATAAAAAATGTAAAATAATTGGTAAATTCATCCATAAACACTTTTCCGTATATAAATATTTTATACGTTTTTAGCGTATGATTTTGCACAAATATATGCAAATCTATGTTGCGGTAATTTACAAATGACACGCTGCGTGTAAAAAGAGAAGTAAAGAGTGTAAGAAGCTGGTACTGGAGGTATTTAGGCCGAGTGCTGCGAAATCTCCGGGCACGAGGGTATTGGCTTACAGTGGGCGGAACTCTCTGTATCAACCCGTACTGGCCACAGCTGTGAAGATAGAATTATCCAATGATACTCAGAGTGTAGGCAGGACCGGTCAAAAATCCATCCAACCCTGGCTGTCCGGTTGTTTCCAAAATCTGACAAGTCCTTTTTCACTTCAAAGTGAATCAATGTCGAAAATTTGAAAATTTAAAACAATTATATTGATTCTTCTAATCAATTGTTACAAAGGTGGAAAAAATATATAATAAGTTAGTAAATAAAGGGTAGATAAAATGTAGGGGAATATATATAGTTGTGTATTTACAAATTTCTTCAGCAAGGAAGGTTTCCCTTGAGAGAGTTCTCCTCAAGACAAGGAGGGTGAATCCATGTAGAAGACTGTCTTTATTAAAAGCTTTTATTTCGTGGATGGCTTTTCTTGATTTGTCAAGAAATTGGGTTGGCCAAATATCAGGGAACAGGCTAAATCAATGTTTAGTTGATTTCTGTTCCACCAGATGGCGTTCTGCCTTCTGTAAAGCACATGTGCTCCTGGTCAGGATATGCCATTTTTATTTTTAAAAGCTTTTTTGTGTGTGAATCAAATTTGCCTCACACTTGGCAAGAATCAAAAGATGCTTTAAACCGTGGGTAAAAGAAATAAAACTATTAAGTAAGAATTTTTACTTTAAAAAATAAATAAAACAAGCGTTCCAGTGTTCTATCCGATAACATGCCATATGTATATAAGAAAGCTTTAAAGCACGAAGGTTTCTTTTTAAATATAAAAGAAACTTCTACTGTCCTTACTGCGATTAAAGGTAATTTGGAAGGTTGGCTCATCAGTGGTGAACCCTCCCAGCGGTTTCGCCAATTTATTCTACCAGAGCTCTTTCAGAGCTCTAATAGTGTATTGAACGATTCTGCTTATATATGCTACACTTTAGAATGAAGCGTTATAAAGGAATGACAATACATTCAGATGGCACAAGAGAAACTACAGGACATGTAACAATTGTCCTGGTGTGGAACTAACAGCTACCCACATATACTCATGTCCAGCAATGGCCGCAGCCTTGCAGAAAATTGACCCAGAACAGAAGCTTTAACCACCCAAGATAGAGAACGACATCTGTGATAGAGATGTATGGAGACATCTGAGGCTCTTCATTGGACACGACAACAACAACAATACAGTATACACACCCAAGATAGAGAACGACTGCTGTGATAGAGATGTACGGAGACATCTGAGGCTCTTCATTAGACACGACAACAACAACAATACAGTATACACACCCAAGATAGAGAACGACATCTGTGATAGAGATGTATGGAGAAATCTGAGGCTCTTCATTGGGCACGACAACAACAACAATACAGTATACACACCCAAGATAGAGAACGACTGCTGTGATAGAGATGTACGGAGACATCTGAGGCTCTTCATTGGACACGACAACAACAACAATACAGTATACACACCCAAGATAGAGAACGACATCTGTGATAGAGATGTATGGAGAAATCTGAGGCTCTTCATTGGACACGACAACAACAACAATACAGTATACACACCCAAGATAGAGAACGACTGCTGTGATGGAGATGTACGGGGACATCTGAGGCTCTTCATTGGACACGGCAACAACAACAATACAGTATACACACCCAAGATAGAGAACAACTGCTGTGATAGAGATGTACGGAGACATCTGAGGCTCTTCATTAGACACGACAACAATACAGTATACACACCCAAGATAGAGAACGACTGCTGTGATAGAGATGTATGGAGACATCTGAGGCTCTTCATTGGACACGGCAACAACAACAATACAGTATACACACCCAAGATAGAAAACGACTGCTGTGATAGAGATGTATGGAGATATCTGAGGCTCTTCATTGGACACGACAACAACAACAATACAGTATACACACCCAAGATAGAGAACGACTGCTGTGATAGAGATGTACGGAGATATCTGAGGCTCTACATTGGACACGACAACAACAACAATACAGTATACACACCCAAGATAGAGAACGACTGCTGTGATAGAGATGTACGGAGACATCTGAGGCTCTACATTGGACACGACAACAACAACAATACAGTATACACACCCAAGATAGAGAACGACTGCTGTGATAGAGATGTATGGAGACATCTGAGGCTCTTCATTGGACACGACAACAACAACAATACAGTATACACACCCAAGATAGAAAACGACTGCTGTGATAGAGATGTACGGAGACATCTGAGGCTTTTCATTGGACACGACAACAATAACAATACAGTATACACACCCAAGATAGAAAACGACTGCTGTGATAGAGATGTACGGAGACATCTGAGGCTCTTCATTGAACACGACAACAACAACAATACAGTATATACACCCAAGATAGAGAACGACTGCTGTGATAGAGATGTACGGAGACATCTGAGGCTCTTCATTGGACACGACAACAACAACAATACAGTATACACACCCAAGATAGAGAACGACTGCTGTGATAGAGATGTACGGAGACATCTGAGGCTCTTCATTGGACACGACAACAACAACAATACAGTATACACACCCAAGATAGAGAACGACTGCTGTGATAGAGATGTACGGAGACATCTGAGACTCTTCATTGGACACGACAACAACAACAATACAGTATATACACCCAAGATAGAGAACGACTGCTGTGATAGAGATGTACGGAGACATCTGAGGCTCTTCATTGGACACGACAACAACAACAATACATTATACACACCCAAGATAGAGAACGACTGCTGTGATAGAGATGTACGGAGACATCTGAGGCTCTTCATTAGACACGACAACAACAACAATACAGTATACACACCCAAGATAGAGAACGACTGCTGTGATAGAGATGTAGAGAGATATCTGAGGCTCTTCATTGGACACGACAACAACAACAATACAGTATACACACCCAAGATAGAGAACGACTGCTGTGATAGAGATGTACGGAGATATCTGAGGCTCTACATTGGACACGACAACAACAACAATACAGTATACACACCCAAGATAGAGAACGACTGCTGTGATAGAGATGTATGGAGACATCTGAGGCTCTTCATTGGACACGACAACAACAACAATACAGTATACACACCCAAGATAGAGAACGACTGCTGTGATAGAGATGTACGGAGACATCTGAGGCTCTTCATTGGACACGACAACAACAACAATACAGTATACACACCCAAGATAGAGAACGACTGCTGTGATAGAGATGTACGGAGACATCTGAGGCTCTACATTGGACACGACAACAACAACAATACAGTATACACACCCAAGATAGAGAACGACTGCTGTGATAGAGATGTACGGAGATATCTGAGGCTCTACATTGGAAACGACAACAACAACAATACAGTATACACACCCAAGATAGAGAACGACTGCTGTGATAGAGATGTACGGTCACATCTGAGGTTCTTCATTGGACACGACAACAACAACAATACAGTATACACACCCAAGATAGAGAACGACTGCTGTGATAGAGATGTACGGAGATATCTGAGGCTCTACATTGGACACGACAACAACAACAATACAGTATACACACCCAAGATAGAGAACGACTGCTGTGATAGAGATGTATGGAGACATCTGAGGCTCTTCATTGGACACGACAACAACAACAATACAGTATACACACCCAAGATAGAGAACGACTGCTGTGATAGAGATGTATGGAGACATCTAAGGCTCTTCATTGGACACGACAATTGAAGGGTGTAATCATAGTTTCGGTGTTTAGACAAACTATGGATATAAGTACAGTATAATTACATATAAGGATATTTGCATATCGAGCAATGTTCCGTTAGAAGCTGAACAAGAATGGAAGTGGTCTCAGCACCTAAGTCACACCACAAACACGGAAATGTCTGAGAAGGACCCGTCCTCTAATTGAACCAACCTCGAGGGGGCAACAGACAAAGTAGCCGCCCACCCCTCCCTCCTCCTCGTCTATAAAAGGCTAATCCCTAAGGGGTCAACACCCACCGTGTTTTTTCTTTCTTTCCTTCCCGATAGCTTTGTACTCGGTCAGATTTGCCGAAGGTACTTCAAAGGGCTGCTAAGGGTGTGGTTCGAGATACAGAAAAATGACACTTTGAAACTTGGATTTTTTTTTCTCTCTCTTTCCATTCCCTGTTGATCCACTTAGGACTATGTCAACGTATTTCTCCATTCTTGCAACAATTCACTTAAAACATTTGTATCTTGAATGATTTCTTCCTTTTTATAGTCCTTCTGTGCCAAGAACGTTTTATTGGCAGATTTTTGAAAAGAGGGTTTTAGAACTCCAAATTAAAAAAAAAAATTCAATTTGCATAACCTCATAGATATCATGAATGAATCTGTTTCACGTATTTTTATTTAAATTCATTTTTTAATTAGGAAAAACACTAGAAATTTCCTAGAATAGAGTTTGTGATCTTTTATATAATATAGAATTTCGGTATTCAATGCAA
>CP092884.1:62167427-62226561 GCA_030710605.1 Cordylochernes scorpioides
AGGGCAAAAACACGGATTAAAGATCTGGCAAGAAGATGAATAGGTGATATTCACCGATGCCCCGGGCGGAACATGCTCAGGCAATTAGAGATCGAGCAGGCATTAGATGGTTCGGACCAAAAGTCTGGGATCTTGAGAAACGCCCGAGGTCCCAGAATGATGGACAAGGAGTCCGTCAAAACAAGGAAGGATCCCTGACGGAACAATCCTTCAACATTAGGACTTCATGAATTGCTGATGACTTCAAATTTACATATGGTGGCGGCCATCTTTAACCTGATCTCCCCACTTTTCGACGATGGAAGGGGGATATGCAATTAGGGTTCAACAGGACTATGTAAATAAATCATTATTGAATGGTTAGGAAACAAATGTTTCGTAGCCATTTATAGCTCGTTAGCTGTTTCATTCTAGCCCCATCTATTTTTTTTATATCCACGCCCCCCCCACAAAACAAGGGAGATTCAACTGGCGAAACCGCTGTCAGGGTTCACCACTGATGAGCCAGGCCTTTTCACTACTATTCCATACACTATGTGAGATATATATTAGATAATTGTTTCATTTAGAGATCTCTTAAAAAATGAAGATCGATCGGCGAGGAAGATATTTTAATGAGGAAGGTTTATAAAAAGAAAGACACCGCAGTAACAGGCTGTGAGGACAATGGGAAGGTTGTCCAAAGTTTATTTTGGTTGGATCCCCGAACACACACGCGCCCGCGCGTGCACGCAGATGTGCTGCCTATTTCTGGCGCGTGCACTTGACGGTGCGGGGCCCTTTGATGTCGGCCTGATTGGGACGGCGGCCACTTGATGTTCTGGTTGGTCGCGGGTGTCATTAGGAGCCGGTCACGTGACAGCACAATCAACGACAGAGATGGAAGAATGTTCGTTGGCCGAGACAGAACTACGTCCCGATGGAATCCTACCAGTCAGGTGGGGCAACAGCCGTCAGAAAGGAGGGTGATGTTAGCTGACAATGTCCAATAGACAGTACCGGACCAACAACGGTGTATGGTGGAATAGGAGTTTTAAAATGTCACCAACACTCAAAGAAAAAACTAGGTGAAAAAAAAAAGATAAAATATTTCTCCTCCTCCTTCAATGCCTTCCTCTACTGAGGGTGATGGTCTCCCATATCTCCCTCCTTCAATGCCTTCCTCTACTGGGGTTGGGCCACATGGTCTCTCCATATCTCCCTCCTTCAATGCCTTCCTCTACTGAGGGTGATGGTCTCTCATATCTCCCTCCTTCAGTGCCTTCCTCTACTGAGGTTGGGCCACATGGTCTCTCCATATCTCCCTCCGCCATCCTCCTCATCTCCTCGTGTCGCCCAGTCCATTGTTTTAGATCGTCTGTGTATCCCCGTCGTCTCCTTCCCCTCGATCTCTTCGCCATGTTATATGTCACCACCAAAAGCAAACGCTACCAACCAACAGTTCAATCCATGTCGGCATTCAGTAAAGTTCTCCATGTCAGGATCGACCTAAGTCAGACTGTCACAGTAGATGCTTCACATTCGTTGAACCAATGGCAGACCTGTATTTACCCATCACGAAGACAATCCTTATAAAGTTGCATATTTTGATGAATTACGACAAGAAAGAAGAACTACGTAATACTACCATTACTACGATTCATCAAAGATCTCAATACACGTAATAGATAGTTGATAATACTAAGGAAACAAACTCCCAGCTTCTAAGAAACTACAATCGCCAAGTATCACAGCAATAGAAAGTTGGCCATGCAACATCACCCTGTTCTGACACATTCATTCTCTTCCAATTCCCGGCTATATTCCTTGAAACCAACAGAGAGAATACAACAGCTTTATAAAACTCGCTATTACCTTCTAGAGTTCGGGCCTTAAGTGCATTAAAAGCAATCTAGCGTTAAATACGGGAAATCACAAAAGACAACTTGGGATATGCACTTTAGAAAGAAAAAAAAGGAGTGCAATAAGTGAGAGAACAGTTATAACGAAATTTGAGAGTTCCCTAATACAAATCAAATTTGCATAATTGATTATCAACAAAAGAAACATCCCGCTCTAAAATCGAAACCAAATCTAATAATCATATTTACATATTAGTTATAATAACTAAAAAAAAAAAATTGACAGCTCACGAAATTCTTTCTTCCCAGTCCGAGCGATAAGGGTCTGTAGCTTAAAACAAACAAACAAAAAAAAAAAGTCGTCGAGGAAGAAACAAACAAAAGACCCGGCGACGTAGTTTTCAATATTTTAAAAGATCGTCTGCCTCGAGAAAGTTTCTTTTTTAAAACGGATTGCTCCATTTTCCTTGAGTGGATCCGTTGATAGGAAAATATGTAAATGGGATTTTTCCTTCTTCCGCTAATCCAGTTGTTTTTCACCAAGAAAAAATAAAAACCTAAAAATAATTACTACATATATATATATATAATTTACATTATTCTACGGATGCAGTTTTAAATAATATTATAATTCTACGGAATATATTCGACATAGTGTGTGAATATATGCATATTTTTAAATGTATGCATAAAATACATTTATTATGATCTCTAAAATATTATATTAGATTTTATATTTGAAGACCCGATGAGATGGATATGTTTCTGTGAAAGGAAAATAATATATTTGACCATTGACTCTATGAATTATTTAATATTTTATCTATACTTTATCGTGTAAAAACGCCCCATATTTCTGTGATAGAAGAATAAAATAATAATATATTTGACCATTGACTTTATTTTCTAAGCTAAAATATTAAATCAGGTATATATATATATTGATCTTTTTTTATCTCGTATTTTGAAATCTCTCTCTCTCTCTCTAGATAGAACTGACTGTACAAGTAGACAAAGCTTTCATCGGTCAATAATCAGAGAGAAGCTTGAAAATCGATGCGAGAGGAAAATAATATATTTGACCATTGACTCTATAAGTTACTTAATATATTTTTATATACTAGATTAAACTGTCAAATTATATTAAAAAATATTTGAAATTTTATCTTATCTCAGGTTTTAGTGGGAAGAATGTTGTTTTCGTTTGTTAGTGAACCAATCTCTCCCGCCTTCTCATTGGACGAATGTGGCCATGTTTGTATATATAAAGGGGGGCTATGGTATTGCGAGGGAGGAGTGTGGGGGATATTTGTGTGGAGAAGCTTAAAGTGTTCTCTGCGTGCTATATCCGTGTCTGGTGATCTCCTCACATACCTGTGTGACCCCGGTCCGATCCCTACCAACGCTACAATAAAGAATAAGTACTGTTTTGTTTTTATATAGCAATTCGTGAGCGTTGTACGCATTTCTGTGTGTTAGTTACTCTTACGGTAGGCCCTAGTTTATTGTGTGTTAACCCGTAATTAGTAACTTTTGTCAAAACTGGCGGAACCGCTGGGAGAGGGTTCATCATTGATGACCCAGGCCCTCCCATTATTTTATCATTGCAGTAAAGGCAGTAGAAAATTGTTTCATTTAAAAAAGAAGCATACATGTCAAAAATAGTTTAAAATTTTTATAACAGATGGCGCGCTAATGCTTCTTATTTACATAATGTAAAAACGCCATGTTTTTGTGATAGAAGAATAAAATAATATTGTAACATAGTGTTTATTAATTTTATTATTTTTTATTAACAGAGTGGTCATTTTTATGTTTATATCTTGAGTCTCTGTAAATTTCCCTCGTGGCTTATCTTTTGTTTACAATTCATAGTTTGTCCTTCCCTGAAATAAATTGTTGTCTCCTCCTCAAGTTTTTGTCTTCCCTAATTTTCCACGTGGCAATATTTTTGACTATTGTGTGTATGTGTGTGACTTTAGTTTCTAACGTAAAGATAGAGGCTGCCTGGCCGGCATTCATAGTTCTTCAAAGTAAAGATACTTCGGCCAGTAAATCTTTTTTATTTATTAAAAAATCGCCTGAGAACGCCCTTGTAGCCTTAGAATAATTTTTAACGCTTTGCCAAATGTTTTGATTTTTGTTCGCTCCTGACGAGGACAAAATATTTTTGTCGAAACGTCGAGACAATAAAAAAGATTTGCTGGCCGAAGTATCTTTAGTTTCTAAGCTAAAATATTGTGAAACTGACAATTTTTCGTCTTTCTCCCTGAAGCTGATAACAATATAGAACACTATGGAACATTCTATCTTGGGAATATCCTCTACGTACAACTCCCATGTTAAATCAACAATCTTTCTTCCAATATTCTGAGTGGATTATGGGAGGGAAACTCTATAACATGTAAGTTTGTCTTCACATCACAGCTATTTCCATTTTCTCACAAAGTTATGGAATTCCGTCGCACCACATGTAGACAAAGCGTTACAAAAAAGTAAATCCTAAAAACTGGGAGAAATGTTCAGGGTTAAAAGATCCTGTTGATTCACTCCTAAGGAACAAGTTCCCATGGTAATTAGGCCTAGAGGAGGTTAATTGTCTCCAAGGACACATGACAAAGGTGCCAGGCTCGAAAACAAATAATCCTATATATTCACTGATTTTTAACACAACACATTAGTCTTAAGATTAGAAAAAACAAGGCAAAGAATGTATGCAAATCAAATCACGTGATAAAATTGAGAAGAAGAAAAAAAAAAGGCATATTCTAAACGTGCAATCGAACATATAATAATTATAATTCACATTTATTCCGATAGATGGCGTCAGTTACAGCAATCTTTTTCTTAATTATTCTTAAATAGAAGCAGACGTTAAGAGGAGAGACGTTACGTATAAGAGGAAGGAAAGGGTGGAGTAAAATTACGACAAGATTGCGGCCATTTTTCTTCGTATAATCTTGTGCAAAAAAAGGGTACGACCACATTTTTCAAGACAATCGCATTTTTCACGCGACATTCAAACACCCCTACGTCCCCGGTGTTGGACACTTAATTAGGCCAAAAGATCCTTTATTAGAGTGTCGGTTGACAAAGATCAATTTACGACGCAATTAATCACCTGCCCTCGAAATGATGATAAAGTAAGAACTCCAAGTGACGTCCTTTATGTCATTATTAGCAAAATATGCTTTTTAAAAATTATTATTTAAAAAAAATCTCTTTCAGACTATTATATAATTTTGTATAAAGAAGAGCTTCTCTCTTCAATAGATAACTCAAATATTTCTCTTGAAGAATTCAAAATATTTGATGGTGTTGTTACTCTGTGAATTTAGTTTATGGAAAATATGTTAAATTCAGTGAGCGCAGTGTTGCCGAATTGAATTATTATTTTTAAAAACATATTTATCTATTGGATTTTTTTTGTTGCAAAAACTAGGTTATAAAGACATTTTTGCGAAGCTACTTTGATCTGGTTCTGTTAAAAAAAATCGGTGTTTATTCGCTCTATGGTTAATTGTTATCCATTTTTTAAGCATACATTGAAGAAGTTTCACATCTTTTTGTCTCTATATTTTTGTTTATTTTAAAATTCTTAAAAAAAAAAATTCCAATAGCTTACAAAAAGTTAGCCTATATAAATATATAAGATACATATTTCTCATGAGAAAAGGATATCCATAAGTCAGAAATACAAAATACATATTTTAAATATCTATTTTTGCTTATGCAAATTTAAATGAATTTTTTTTCTCTTTCTAAAAATTGATTTGTTTTTTACTTAAACGTCGCTCCAATAAATTTCAAATATTATTTTCCGTTTCGAAAAAAAAAATGTTAACGTATTTTTTTATTGATATTAAAAATAAAATCACAGAGTGTGCAGTGTTACCAAATATATTTTCTATTCTCTCTACGTTCATAACACGAATTATAAATTACTACAGACCTCTGTATACTCCAGGAACCTGGGAGATATGTAACTAAATAATACACAATACTGCAAATACGTGAATTATTATATCAGAAATATTATTTTTTTTTGTAAAAAACAAAACTAGGTGTATGATAAATTAGGTAACTTTCTATAAACTAAAAATATATTTTTGTGCCCCTATAGTTATGCAAATATAATATATAATTTGTTTTTTACTAAAACATGCTAGCACGCGTACATAAAATAATTATAAATCCAATATATGCATATATTTTTAAATATAATTTTAATTATAGATTTTACAATCTCTCTCTTCAATATGTATATATAATTATAATTAATAAAAGTAATTATATTTCCAGGATTATAACAAAAAAGATTAAATTCCCAAATTCTCTTCCAAGGACTTTTGGTTCTCAGCCTTGGGACATGTTTACTTGTCGGTCCAGTTTCTTGTCACCCGGGCAATTCCACATTTGTCACCCAACTTTTAGAAATCTTCAAATATATAAAATTTGCACATTTATTTACCAAATCATATATTTATATTCATTCTGAAAATAGAGCAATCCATACATAAATCATTAGATAGTAAAAAGGCACATATTGGATTGAATAAAATTGCGGCGTTGAGTTTGTGTATACAAAAATGTAATGCCTTGATAAAGGTTGGCGTTCAGCCAGCCGAAATATTGGCAAATAAATCTTTTATTAAATCTAATATATGTATTTTTACTATCTAATTTATATTCATATACAGTTAAACCTGTCTATAGCGCCCCCTCCTCTCTATAGCGCCCGATTTTATACATTAAAATGTAAACATTTTACATTAAAAGTGACCTGCCTATAGCACCCCCTCTCTATAGCACCCTATTTTTGTGAGTCCCAAGAGGGGGCGCTATAGACAGGTTTAACTGTATTTATATATTAAATTTAATGCCTTGATAAAGGTTGGCGTTCAGCCAACCGAAATATTGGAAAATAAATCTTTTATTTAATCCAATATTATGCCTTTTTATTATCTATATATTTAATGAAAAGGAATTAACTTTCGGATATTTACCTTCATCAGCGTCTGATGATACGAATAAACGAGATATATTTACATATTTACACATTCTTAGTGTAGCAAAAATGTCAATTTTATTCATATCTCTGGAATACAATATTATTTATTGAAAGAACACATATGTAGGAAATACAAGTTGAATTTGTTGAAGATGATAGCAACATTTTAACTCTACTTTAAAAAATAACTAAAAACTATTTTGACGACTTTATAATGCACACAATGAATAAAAAAAATTGGAAAAGGAAGATATGCACAACCCCCAACGGTTTCGCCAGTTTAATCTTCACGATTATAAGTTAAAATATTTGTAGAAATAAGCAAATTTATCATCTTTAAAGAGAGCGCTAATTATTTTATTAAATTTTCAAAAGATAAATTTTTATATTCCCACCAAACGGAATATCAAAAATATTATTAAAAATATATAAACTATAATATCTCTGTTTAAAAAATTCCCTCAACAATGAAATTCGTTGGAGATTATTAAAAATATTTAAACCACCATCGAACAAGAGCTCTACATATATGCATATTGGTTTTCTAGCATAGCATATATGTAGTAGTGGGATTTGCATATGCTATGAGAATACAGTACCTGTTGTCCAATTTATTACAATAAATCTTTGACATTGACTGTAATAAGGCGGGAAACCCCCAAGTAATTATATAGGACCACCGCCGCCTATCTCCAACTAATGCAATATTGCTGGAATCGATGGAAAAAAAGGACAGTGGGGGAGAAAATAGAAATTTTTGTCCAACCCCTGTAATTTGTCCGAGAGATGGCACCACCAGTCATAGACCACACATGCAGATAGCCGCCACGCAGAGAATCAACACATGTGCAGAATAAACCGCTACAATATGTAAAATAGATGTGAATGTATAAAATTGTCCTGTGTAACCCCAGGAGGTTTATAAATGGACCGAAACTGGCTCTAATATGTAAACTTGTTTCACCAGCTGACTATGCAAATTTGAAGGGAACAGATAATTCGAGATACGAGCTAATTCAGCGCCATCTATATATAGCAAAAGTAACCATTTAACGTATTTTACCCTTTTACAAATAAAACAGCTTCCTACTGTCCTTACTATGGGGAAATATTGGGAAGACCTGGCTCATCAGTTGTGGACTTTTCCAGCAGTTTCGCCAGTTTAATCTACCATACAGCTCTACTATGGTATTAGACTATTCTGCTTATAAATATCCGCTAATTTAGAGGAATTCTTCGTGAAGGTATTTAGGAAAACTATGGACTCAAGCTTTTAGGAGATAACATAGAACTACAAACTTATATTTTTATCGAGCTCTCCCGCAAACAGTTCCCAAATAAGACAGTTATGCAAATCAAATAAAATATTGAGGGGGAAGTTAATATGGGATAAACAAGAACGATATTCTCGAAGTACCTTACAATAAGTACTGGAAATCTCCCCCATAGGTACTACTATAGTTATATCCCTTAGATAGATAGGATTATTGATTCAAATTATCCATTAAATAACTAAAATACTTAATTGCATATTAATTTGCATAGTTAGCAAATATGCTTCTTAAATATGGCGCAAATAATTCTTTAAAAAAGTGTTATATAAAATAAAATTTGTAAGAAAAAAAAGAAGGAGTAAATTTAATATATTTTCCGGGCGGCGGATAAAAAGGCTATCGGAAGAATTGAGGAGAGTAATAGAATAAAAAATAAGAAAGAAAGACCGACAATAAGAGAAAGGGTGTCAAAAAGGTCAAAACATTTCCTGTCAAATTAGGGTGAAGAACAACCAATCAGAAGTTGAAATAAAGATCGTTTGGCGATATATTTCATGTTACTACGTCGTCGTTTGGCGAGGAAATCATTTCAAGCAGACGACTATTCATCATCCGCCTTTTTAATGACCCCAACCGGGTCACCATGGGGTTCCCACGGGTTAACTCAGGGGCTACTGCTCTTCCCCACCTCCCTTGACCTCACCTCGTCTGCTACCAGCTTGATAAATGCGCAGACGAAATTAGCAACTCTTTTTTTTTTTTTTTTTCGTTTGGTGGAAATTTAAGACGTGCCAGCCACCCGAATATTGAAAAACATATTTTTTTTTTTTAGAAATCAATTTACAGTTTTTATTTATTATTATTATTATTTTTTGAGTTTTAAAATATTTATATTAAAACTTATTTATATTATTAACTATACAAATTATAATAATTTTAAAGCATTGAAGTTATATTAATTGATGACCATAAACTAAATTTCTCTATATCAAATAACATCATATTTACATATTTCCCATGAAATTTGCATATTCTAATTTATTTCTCCCTTTTTTTTTTCTCACCCATTTTCTGACTCTCTCGGGAGAACCTGTATATAAGACTATAGGTCTTAATAAAGGCAGTAATTTATTGATATCAAATAAAGATACATATTAATGTAGTAATGTATATATTAATAAAGAACATTCCTACACTCTCTCTTTTTATTTCGAAAAGAGAAAGGATATATTTCCGAAGGCACCTCTTTCTATCCAAATAGATGGAATATAAATGTTTTGTAAACTTCATTATCAATATTGATTGTGATAAGCTTTCACTTTTTTTTTTAAATCTTCATTTGCATAGACTCAGTGGTAAATCCAGGTATAAGACATTTATTTGCCTCCAATTTACCCACACTAATCTATTTATTAGCTTGATGATCTTTATATAATTTTTTTCTGTTATTTGTCTCAATCCCGATATACATGCTGAAAGGTACAACTTCCTTAAGTTTTGTCCATGAGTGTATAATGGTTATCTCTTATGTCTTCAATAAAGGTCTCTGTAATATCTTTCAGAGTTATTGTCTGAATCCCGATATACATACTGAAAGGTACAACTTCCTTAAGTTTTGTTCATGAGTGTATAATGGTTATCTCTTATGTCTTCAATAAAGGTCACAGTAATATATTTCAGAGTTATTGTCTGAATCCCGATATACATACTGAAAGATACAACTTCCTTAAGTTTTGTCCATGAGTGTATAATGGTTATCTCTTATGTCTTCAATAAAGGTCACAGTAATATATTTCAGAGTTATTGTCTCAATCCCGATATACATGCTAAAAGGTACAACTTCCTTAAGTTTTGTCCATGAGTGTATATTGGTTATCTCGTGTGTCTTCAATAAAGGTCACTGTAATATCTTTCAGAGTTATTGTCTAAATCCCGATATACATGCTAAAAGGTACAACTTCCTTAAGTTTTATTTCCATGAGTGTATAATGGTTATCTCGTATGTCTTCAATAAAGGTTACTGTAATATATTTCAGAGTTATTGTCTCAATCCCGATATACATGCTAAAAGGTGCAACTTCCTTAAGTTTTGTCCATGAGTGTATAATGGTTATCTCTTATGTCTTCAATAAAGGTCACAGTAATATATTTCAGAGTTATTGTCTGAATCCCGATATACATGCTAAAAGGTACAACTTCCTTAAGTTTTGTCCATGAGTGTATATTGGTTATCTCGTGTGTCTTCAATAAAGCTCACTGTAATATATTTCAGAGTTATTGTCTCAATCCCGATATACATGCTAAAAGTTACAACTTCCTTAAGTTTTGTCCATGAGTGTATATTGGTTATCTCGTGTGTCTTCAATAAAGCTCACTGTAATATATTTCAGAGTTATTGTCTCAATCCCGATATACATGCTGAAAGGTACAACTTCCTTAAGTTTTATTTCCATGAGTGTATAATGGTTATCTCTTATGTCTTCAATAAAGGTCACTGTAATATCTTTCAGAGTTATTGTCTCAATCCCGATATACATGCTAAAAGGCACAACTTCCTTAAGTTTTGTCTCTCCATGAGTGTATATTGGTTATCTCGTATGTCTTCAATAAAGGTCACTGTAATATATTTCAGAGTTATTGTCTCAATCCCGATATACATGGTAAAAGGTACAACTTCCTTAAGTTTTGTCTCTCCATGAGTGTATATTGGTTATCTCGTGTGTCTTCAATAAAGGTCACTGTAATATATTTCAGAGTTATTGTCTCAATCCCGATATACATGGTAAAAGGTACAACTTCCGTAAGTTTTGTCCATGAGTGTATATTGGTTATCTCTTATGTCTTCAATAAAGGTCACAGTAATATATTTCAGAGTTATTGTCTCAATCCCGATATACATGCCCAAAGGTACAACTTCCTTAAGTTTTGTTTCTCCATGAGTGTAAATAAAGATAAGGTAAAAAAAGGTATTCATTATAGTTATTTATGATAAAAAATGATGATCTATCGATGATATTGTGATAGAAGGTGATGACAGATATCATAAAAAAAAGTATTTTTTTTTCTATGTGCGTGCGTAAGATAGTATTTACTTAAATATAAATACATTTTTCCCAAGGTACAAATATTTAGGGGTGTAGGGTGGAAAGTATACAGTGGCGAGAGGATAAAAAAACACATCAAAAATAACTCTTTGATAAATTAAATTTAAAAAAAAAGTGTTCGTACAAGACCGTCAGTGTTATACAGATGTTCAAGTGTGGAGATGTCGGGGAGACGTCTGCTGGAAATATATTCGGCCGAAAATAACCTCCTTCCTCATACCTTCCTGTGAGATATTTATTTATTGACGTTATATATATATATATGTGTGGTGTCACTACTCTTGTAAACATTACATATAAACACAGGGCAATAACGCGACTTCTATAGAAATAAGACCATTAAACACACAGATTCCTCCTTTACAAACAAAATAAACTTTCTACTGTCATTCTTATTGCGATGGAAAATATTGGGAGGGCTTGGCTCATCAGTGGGGAACCCTCCCAGCGGTTTCACCAAGTTAATCCACCAGACAGCTCTTTAGAGCTCTAATACTGTATTGGTCGAATCTGCTTATATATGTAACATTTTCCCAGACTAATCTATTAGCTTGATTGTCTTTATATAATTTATCCTGTATATAAATATCATATTACCATTAAGGTACTATTGCTGTTTTTCCTGCATTTCTGCTTGGAGAATCTGTATAAGACTAAAAGGTCTTAATAAAGCTTATATATGTTACAATGAAGGATGGAATCATGGCTATGGAATTTTACCAAACTATGGGTATAAGCTTATAGGACTGTAGAATATATATGTTTCGTAAACCTTTCCACAAAATATCTGATGCACCAATATATAGAGGTATATAGACTGAGGAATGCGGAATAGATGAAATAACAGACTTATTTGCATACTTGGGTATCGGAAAATCCTTTTATAAGAAAACTCTTTTTAGTAATCAATTCCTACCACTCATTACTACTTTTACTATCAATGATGAACCTTTCTCAAAGCTATTGGTTTGGCAAACAAGAACCCGGGCGAAGCCGGGTCATTTTCCTCGTGAAAAGAGCTTAAACTAGAGAAGTATGACGTCACTGGAGACAAGAGCTGAGAAATTGTCATCTCTAGCGTGGATTAAACAATTGAAGTTTTAATATCAAACTGAACGTTGTCAATGAAACCTTTCTAACTGTTCACAGCATTCTCCAACCTTTATGCAACTCGTTTTTTCCAAAAAGTTTGCTCTTAAAATGTTTAAAAAGAAAAAAAATATATTTCTTAAGAGATCACAAACTACAAAAGATTTCAAAGCGCTTTAAAAAAAGGATGACAATAAGTCTCCCCCCCAAAAAAACATAAAAAATAAATAAATAAATAAACAAGCTGCTCAAAGTTGCATAGTTCCATGCTAATCCCTATATGCAAATATGAACCTCTCTTCCCAATTATAATATTTCGTTACAATAATTTAACCGTGAAAAAAAAAACCTCCCCCCAATTACTTCGAGAGACAAAATTCTAACAAAAATTGAAAGGAGAGACAATTATAAATTATTACATAACACAACTTCTCAAAACACAACGTCAAATTTGCCAAAAGAATTATTGCTCTCTCTCTCTCTCTCGTTATAAACGGAAAAAAGAAGAATGGTCAAATAAAGATTTTAATTGAAATTAAAAAAAAAAAGTTTATATTTTTATTCTATTACACAAACCAATTAAAATTTACGCAACTTAAATAATTACCAGAAAATTGTAAAAAAAAAAACGGGAAGGGATTTAAACAGTTGGTAGTAGAATGGTAAAAAGCGGTTCGTGTTCGACGTTTCAACTCAAGTCTTCTATAATCCACAGGGATATAACAATTAATTGTTTTATGGAGAGAAAGAGGAAAAATAACTTTAAAAAAATCATAACCAGAGATTATGGGGAATTTTAAAAAGAGCCATTTGATTACAAATTGGTTTCTTTACAACCCATGATGGTTTAAAACGGGACCGCCATAATAAAAAAAAACTTTTTCTAAAAATCGATAAAATTCGAATAAAAAATTGAAATTTATTTCAAAGGAGGAGGAGTGGAAATAATCGATCAGAATGAAATTTTATTTTATTTATTTAGAGTTCAATAAATGCCCATTCTTCCAATCTAAATACCCATTGTATTGTACTTGAATGGTCGACATCTATAGGCGGAAATTAGAAATACGAGCGCTCTATTATTCTAATTGACTTTCTATAATCTCTCTCTCCTACACCGTAAATGAGAAATATATAATTTAGAAGGGTATGGCTCATCAGTGGTGAACCCTTCCAGCGGTTTCGCCAGTTTTTAAATGAATTGAAAGCTTTTTCAAGATAGAAACAACGTTGAATAAAACAATTTATTACTATCCTTACTGCAATGAGAGAAGAATATTGAGAAGGCCTGGCTCATCAGTAGTGAACCCTTCCAGCGGTTTCGCCAGTTTAATATACTGCTTATCTAGCCGGTACTATGGAGGAACTCTTGGTTAGGGCATTAAAGGAAAATGTGGGCCCAAGCTTTAAGGACTGTAGAAATATACAAACATGAGGAATTGAAGGGAATGAGCGGTTCGTTTGGTTAACTAAATTTCATTTTAATTATATTTGCATATGGTCAGTCACGGCCCAAGAAACTTATTGCGTCTACCATTTCTCGAAATACCAAGACATCCTCTATTGAACAAATAAATAGATGCAGCGGTATGAGGCAAGGTCAAGTTGCATAAGATGACCAACAAAAGTGCATAGTTTCATATTGAATATTATCGCTATAGACAAGATATTTTACCTAAACGTGTTTCTTATGGACTAAAAAACATACATATATAATATACGAATTAATATATGAAAAAAACAAAAGAAAAAAATAAAAGATAAGTGGGTCAGGTGTTGATATTAAAAATAAAAATATATATTAACTGAAACAAAATTATTTTTTTCGTACAATCTATTTGCATATATGAGGAAAAACAAATCTCAATCAGAAAAATATTTAATTTACCAATATTTCAACTGACCGAAACGCCAAGATATTTAACCAAGACATAACAACGTATTTCTATTAGTCCATATTTACATATGCCGAGTCATATTTCGTGAAGAAAGTCAATCGTTCGTGAATCGAATCCTTCCATTAAAAAAATCTGAAGAAAAAATACATTTACAAAAATCTCAGACTTGGGTCAGTGGGTTTACCACAACTTTGTCGCCACAACAAAAACAAACCAGCGGCTATAGCCCGCATCGGCTACGTTTTTCTCCCTTTTTCTACAGAAACGTCGGGAAGCAAAGATATAAAAGCCATTTGATTTAGCTATAGTTTCGTGTGCCATTCATTTTTCTCTGGGGGCTTTCAAATAGAAATGAACACATTCAAAGCCACATAGCATGAACCTCCCATGAATATTTCTCTGACACATAAAAAAAAATTCGATCTTTATTCGTTATTTATCTATCAAGGACAACAATGGTAAACACAGATAGTGGACATTGGTGCTGATGTGATAGAGATGTATGGATACATCTGAGACTCTTCATTGGACACGACAACAACAACAATACAGTATACACACTCAAGATAGAGGTCACTGCTGTGATAGAGATGTATGGAGACATCTGAGACTCTTCATTGGACACGACAACAACAACAATACAGTATACACACCCAAGATAGAGAACGACTGCTGTGATAGAGATGTACGGAGACATCTGAGGCTCTTCATTGGACACGACAACAACAACAATACAGTATACACACCCAAGATAGAGAACGACTGCTGTGATAGAGATGTACGGAGACATCTGAGGCTCTTCATTGGACACGACAACAACAACAATACAGTATACACACCCAAGATAGAGAACGACTGCTGTGATAGAGATGTACGGAGACATCTGAGGCTCTTCATTGGACACGACAACAACAACAATACAGTATACACACCCAAGATAGAGAACGACTGCTGTGATAGAGATGTACGGAGACATCTGAGGCTCTTCATTGGACACGACAACAACAACAATACAGTATACACACCCAAGATAGAGAACGACTGCTGTGATAGAGATGTACGGAGACATCTGAGGCTCTTCATTGGACACGACAACAACAACAATACAGTATACACACCCAAGATAGTGGACATTGCTGCTGTGATAGAGATGTATGGAGACATCTGAGACTCTTCATTGGACACGACAACAACAACTATACAGTATACACACCCAAGATAGAGAACGACTGCTGTGATAGAGATGTATGGAGACATCTGAGACTCTTCATTGGACACGACAACAACAACTATACAGTATACACACCCAAGATAGAGAACGACTGCTGTGATAGAGATGTACGGAGACATCTGAGGCTCTTCATTGGACACGACAACAACAAAAACAATGGTAAACACAGGGCAATGTTAAACTGACCGCTAGCATCTTCCAAAATACAATTAAACGAATGGGAAGTGTTGTACTGAGAAGAAAGACTCAAATACATGACGTTTGATGGATGGTTACGATGAAAAAGTCGGAAGTATTGTTAATCATTTGTCTATGTAATAATAGCCAGTACCTTTGAGCCAGGTTTCCTGATGTTTGACCTTCTGGGAGTGACACTTGTGGGTTTCTGCCAGCGTACTTAACTGGCGAAACGGCTGGCTCTTGCATCGCGTTCGGGGAGAGGACAAATGTTCAGAGACTACTAGCCAACAATTCAGGTGTCAATCATCCTGAAAATTCCTTCATAACATATTATTATGTCGCCTTGAGAAAGAGATTGCCTACGAAAGCTTGTTCGAGGATTCTGATGTCGACACCAGCACGCTGATTAATTCTATACTCAAATATATTTTAAAAATCAAGAATTATTTTTTAAAAACTTTTTATTATCAAATAAAACTCTTCCCCACACTGTCCTTACTGCAATGAGGAAATTATTGGCAGGGCCTGACTCATCAGTTATAATAATTATATTATATATATATTTACCAAACAATCAATATCTAAATATAATAAAATTCACAAAACAGCATAAACATAATATATTTATATTATTAAGAAACATTTTGATTTTTTTAGAGATTACTCTTTTACTTTATTCTCTTTTTATTGAAGAATATCTGGTTCGTTACCTCAGTTGTTTTTGGACAAGTGTATGACGTGTCAAAGCCGATTTATAAGCTTGGTTCCGTTGTTAAACATTTTAAATATTATTGATACACTCAGAATATTCACTTCTAAAACAATAATATAAACTTCCTTCTACTCATTTTGTTTCTATTACTCTTCATTATGTAATGAATTATATATACATATATGTAAATATAGTGCGAGTCATCATTTTATTAATTGTCCAATGAAACAATTAGCTTACTGTATAGAAGATCCTTTATATATCCATCTACTCCTATCTACATACATTCGAACTAACCAATGAACACGTGATCAGGGAAGTCAAAAGTCCAGACAGTCAAAAAAATTGTTGGAGACGTCGCTGTTTTTTTAAGCACCCCTTTCTATAAATAGAGATGGGTGCATCCGGCCCGCCTTCCACGAGCTCTTTCAATGATCTATTATTAATACGACACGTATAACGTCTTTATACGTTCGTTGAACACGTGGATTAAATTTACCACGTCCCTTGTTGATATAGCACCCCCCCCAGGAAATATGTATATATATATATATATATGTATATATACTATATATATATATACAATTATATATATTTCTTATGGATGACAATAATATGCAAATTTTTCTCGGATATTCTTAAATGGCTCAAATAGTTGCCTTCATAATTACACCTCTCTCTCTATATATATATATGTATATATAGAGGTGTAATTATGAAGGCAACTATTTGAGCCATTTAAGAATATCTGAGAAAAATTTGCATATTATTGTCATTCATAAGAAATATATATAATTGTACTCATTAAAACTAAACCATTATTTATACTCGGATTATATTTCTAAGCTGCAAATTTACGGCACATTCTTTCATAAAAAAATAAATAAATAAAAAAACCCGCCTCAATTAAAAATCTTTTATATTTCCTTTTAGCCTATTCATGTTTAAAAAAAAAACCCGAAGCTATATTTCATCATTAAAGTGTCGAGTCAAAAATAAATAATAAATTTCTAAGAGACACTGATAATGGAAAAAAGAATAATTATCATTTAAAAATTTTTAATAACGACTTAATAAATATATAAAAGAATATATATATCCTTCTTTTAAAATTTCTCTTAATGTAATTTACATTTTAAAAATGGCGCGTAACAAAAGAAATTTTCTAAAAAAGGCGGGAAAATAAATTTGTCAACAGACGACAAGATGAATTGTAGCACAATAATTACTGGAATTACTAAACCCTCTATAACATCATACAAGACCTTTCAAAAAATTATCATTTTAAAATTTATTTCAGACGACATCAATAATAAGAAGCAGAAGAAGAAAAGAAAGGGGGAAAAAAAAGGGGGGGGATCATCCTTTAGAAATTTAAAATTAATTAAAAGTAATGAGATCTGACAATTTATCTTCTACTTTAGACAAACGTGAAGATGGATTTCTACCTCACACAACAATAACAACAACAAAAGTTGATCTAAAGGTTAATTCCTTTTCATTTTAGGGAGCTCACGCGTTCTACGAAAAAGTGGCAATAAAAGGAAGGAGTACTACTAATATAATATGTATAAAAATGAATAAAAAGAAACAACAAAAAACAAAGTAATGGGTATACCCACCTAAAAACAAAGAAGAAGAAAGGTAAAAGATGGAAGCTTTATTTTCCATCAATTTGCCACTTGGGCTTATTATAATTTGGAAGCACACCATGGACGAAGGGGTCATTTGCGAGTCATCAAAATGGCAACCGGGGAGATGTTAAGAAAAAAAAAATCTTGAGACGGGGTAGAGTCATTAAGAAGTGGAGGGGCAGAGATGATGTAAAAAAAAAAAAAAATTCAAGACACCGATTGGTTCAGAACTCGAAAGGGTAATTATAATAAACGATGAGGTTTTTTTTTTTTTGGATGAAGAGTGTGTGGTGGCTTGAGGCGTCGACAGTACCTGGTTTGGAGTGGTTGGTTTGCCCTTGGCAGATTGTCAGCCACAGCAGCAGAACTGCCGTGGCACTCAGGGGAATGACGGTCATGGGCGGTGCTGTAACATAGGAAAGGTCAGCATGGTGGAATCTATGGATATCCTAAAGTCAATTAGAAGATTGTTATCATCAGCAAAATTACAATAAAGTCAACAGCAATATCATCCGATAGCTTAAAATCAAACACAATAGTAATATCATCAGAATATTTTAGAACCAAGACTACGGTATTTGAAGAAGTGAGTGATTGAATTCAGCAGACAAGTTATTATCAAAGTCAACAGGAAGATCTCTCTGTCATCAGACAAGTTGATATCAAATTCAACAGTGCATTGGGAAAGTTGAAATCAAATTCAACAGTGCATTGGGCAAGTTAAAATAAAAGTCAACAATGCATTGGGCAAGTTAAAATCAAAGTCAACAATGCATTGGGCAAGTTAAAATCAAAGCCAACAATGCATTGGGCAAGTTGAAATCAAAGTCAAAAGTGCATTGGGCAAGTTGAAATCAAATTCAACAGTGCATTGGCCAAGTTATAATCAAAGTTAACAGTGCATTGAGCAAGTTAAAATCAAATTCAACAATGCAATAGGCAAGTTAAAATCAAAGTTAACAGTGCATTGAGCAAGTTAAAATTAAAGCCAACAGTGCACTGGACAAGTTAAAATCAAAGACAGCTGTGCATTAAGTAAATTATAATCAAATTCCACAGTGCATTGGGCGAATTAAAATAAAAATAAAAATGTGCATTGAGCAAGTTAAAATCAATGACAGCTGTGCATTGAGCAAGTCAAGATCAACTGCAATATTTTAGATCAAAGACTGCGGAAATTCGGAGGAATGAATGATCCACCAGTAAAATTATCAGACAAGATTAACGCCAACAGCGAGACACAATGGTACAAGTTCAATACATCATCCAACTTTCGGATAAAGTCAGCAGTACAAGACAATTGAAAAAGTTAAGTTAACCCAAGTAATATAAGATTCGAGTCGATCACATGTTCCCAATACATTTTGTCCAGCTTAGTCCAACATTTTACTTTGCAACATCATCTCACAAGCCATATTTACATATTTCAGCATAACTCCAGAATACATTCTTCCCTTTGACAAAATTCCATTTAACCAAGATGAAAAACAAGCAGAGATGGAAAATGCATTATAAAATATACACCATATATATATATGATAAACAAAATATACACCACACACACATATATATACACCATATATATTTATTTATTTTGTTTACCTGGAGCGGGATAAATTTGAAGGTAATTCATCATCTCCCTGGGTCATCGCTCATTTCGTCCACAATTAATCAAATCGGGGTTAATTGAAATTACCACAGCGGTCATTTACTAACATTAATTATTTTATTTTCACAGACACTCTCCCAGTTCCACCGGTGACGCTCAAATCCAGTTCCTGTGAGAACACAGACGTCTTGTCATACAACTTCCGTATTTACATACTTCCACTGAACTCCAGACTACCTCAGGATAGAGTGTAGATAAATAAAGAAACTCAATTGATTGGTCCTCTACAAGTTTTACAGTGCTGTGTAAGAGAATAAACATTAAGAAAAGAGAGTCGTATGTAAATGGTTATGTAAATGAACGATCATATGTAAATAACTGACTCATCTTTTCTGGGCGAATCATGTGTAGGGCATAGGTACCCAATAAAAGGCTTGTTGTTACAACTCAATTACGAAAGAAGTTTTTAACTTTTATTCAACACGATTGCAATTTCTACCGTAAAAAAAGGTGCAATGTCGTGATAGGCTAAACTGGCGAAACAGCTGATAAGTTTGAATAGCTCGAAACTATCATCAGCAGGTGATACCAACAGCTTAGAGGAACACAGGCGTTGTCGACATTAGTGAATAAATCAGGAAGATATGACAATTCTACTCCGCACAGTGCTATAAATAACATTTACCAAACATTATTATTGTACCTATAACGTCAGTGTGCGTAGGTTCCATTAAAAAAACTCCAAAACACAATGTATAATTTAAATAAAAATAAATATATTTTTCTACCCCAGGTGTTTATATGTCAAACATACGCACGAATTCCACCAAAGCTGAGAGGACTCCACAAAAATACATATTTCACCATATTTACATATCGGGCGTGGATATGCAATTAAGGATGCAAATAAGGGATTACGGAGAATGTGCGAGCTTACAGTTGTAATTAACTTACAGAGTAGAGCGCAACCTCCCCAACTGTACCTGTTCTACACAACTCGATAAACAATATGTTGTTTACAGCAATCTCGTCATATTGTTTTCCTGAGGGATCACACTATAGCGCGATATTCATTATCGCAACACGTAACTTACGTCTTTTCTAAAAGTTAGAATAATTAGTTTGGAACAACGATTTCTATTGTATGGAATCTCCTCTTATTTAAACATTTGTTGTGTCTGAGAGAAATATATTTCTACATTAAAGAAGAATGGAAATTTTACCTGGAAGACGTTGGTCTATAAAAATAAAGGGCACTTCTCCCGTCAAAATAAACGATTAAACTAACCGTCATCTATACACTTCTCCCGTCAAAATAAACGATTAAACTAACCGTCATCTATACACTTCTCTCGTCAAAATAGCTGGTGTAATGACTGTCACCGACCCGAGTCCGCTAGTTTACCGAGACGGTTAATAGATAGCTCTTAGATTAAGCGTTTATTTTGACGGGAGAGGTGTCCTTCTAAAAAATAGTATAATAAATTGAATGCATATCAAATCAATGAATACATAAGGGAAGTTAACGAAAATGAATTACATAATGTCAGGGCATCTATGCAAATATTTTCAAGAATATACGGCCAGTGTCTGCACGGTCCAGTGCGAATGTGTAACTAACAAACTTCACACCAACGTTTTAAAAATAAATTTCTTTATATATTTTTCCCTATTCTGTCCAGAATTAAGGTCACAGAGAGAGAGGGTAAAAAATATTTAAACATTTCTCCTTTCAACTTTCTTTGGAACACTTCGAATAGATAAGTTTATCTTAGCCACCCTTTCGACCACAATCTCTTGTCCACACATTAGGATTGGAAATACAATTTTTAAAACTAATTTTGTCAAAACGACGGTGAAATTCTCTGGGCGAGGTGTCGTCTATTCAAAAGAATCAGGGATCTTATCCCCAGACAACCAACCTCTTGTCTTCAGGAAACAATGTCACAATAGGGTTTTTAATTTGTAAATGTGACAAATTTTACCGAACTTTATATATTTACAAATTATTAGTAGGTCTTAGGAAGAGATATTACTTGAAAGCTGGCCGCAATTTAATGAAGAAACATATCGCAATTCGTCGTTTTAATTTTACACAACTTATTCTTATTTGTAAAAAAAAAACGCACGCGTCTCGGAGTTGTTGGTCCTCATCAGTAAAGTGAAGACCTGGAGAGACTTTTGTTTAGAAGAATACAGATATAATCGGATGTCAAAAAGGATTCGGTCATTTTACTTATGCAAATCGTACAGTTCAGTTGCTTTTTCACGATGGAAATGTTAGAACACTGCGATCAGACGATCCCCCAAGAAAGTAAGTGAAGTGAAATACGTTCACCTGGAGAAATATGAAGCTATGTATAAAAACCAGTTTATTGGGCCACGATATCAACACTAATCTTCCTTTTTTTTTTTCATTGTGCGTGTGAACTTTGGCCCCGTAAATTCGGCGAGAAAAGAAGATTTTTCCTTTCTGTCTGAAATCAACTGTTACCATTAAAGAATGTCGATTTAGCGTCTCTTTCCTCGACCCAATGTGGGCTACTGGGCCGAAGAGAAGTAGATTGGGTTTAAGCCAAAAGGTTTTATGACTACCAAGCCTGGTACATCGTAATTTTCAGCCATCTAGATAAGATACATTGTCCCCATTTAAAGAAACTAGTGTAAGAATGCATCTCTCCCATTGCAACACTGTAGTGTCAACAACCGTGCTAGAGACACTTGTTGACAATACCGTGGACTACTGTCACGTGGTGTTAGCGAGAGATACAACAACAGATATCTTGTTGAAATACCAAGAATACAGAAACTGTATACACTATGTACTGAGACAGCTTACTGACAAGATAGATAGAAGGACATAGTGAAGACAGTAACAGACATCAGTGGACCAAGTGAAGACCAAGAAGTCACCACCAGACTATGGATCATTGAGGAACCTGATTGAGCCGTATTAAGTCACTTCAAATAAACAAGACAACACATTCTTCACCTAATTATATGTATGTCCCAATAATCGCACATTCTCCGTGATATCTTATTTGCATCCTTAATTACATATACACACCCGATATGCAAATAGGGTGTAATATGTAAAAATAAAGTCTTCATCCGAATTTATCTACACTGTACAAAGAAAGCATAGTTTTAAAAGACAGTAACAAAATAATGTAAATAAGAAAATTGGCGTATCATCAGATCAGAACAAGGTTCCAGTAGCTTCCACACCCGGTTATGCAAATTGGTGGGAAATAAGCCTCCTCTCGGAGTGGAATATGTAAATAAGGAAGGAGAAAGTTATACCAGTTCTATGGAACTTTCGACACGTTACATTAAAAATAAATATATTTTTTAAAGGAAGAGTAGAAGACACAAAAAATTTTCACAATTAAAACGGCATAAGAAGAGAAAATGGCGTTTCCTAGTTGTTAAACAAAACGCCGGAAAACAAAGGGACAAAAGAAAAAAAAAAACGCCAAGTAGGAAGTTGCAGACGACGCTTTCAATTGAGGCCAAAAGATTAATTAAATGCCAAAAGATAAATGCAAACAAGCGAAAAACCCGCGCAACCTTACACAATAAAAAAAAAAATTAAATATTATGATGATTTTCTAAGGCAACGTAGCGGAAAACAAAGCCACATTTAGAAGTAGATTGCATCTTCTGCAAAATGGCGGATTCCCGCGTTTTCCGGAGCTCGCACCTGCGCTTACAAAACACGCGGCGGACTCCGGTAATGGCTGTAATTCCACCTGGCTACGGAAGACAATGGACTAGGGTCACATGACCTTCCCAGCAGACCCCGCGCTCCAGAGCAGACGAAAGAAGAAGCTTCCGAAGAATTATCTTCTGCTGTGTTTATCCAGAAGTTTTTATACTTGACACGTTTCACATTTTTAATAAAGTTTTCAGCCCAAAAAATGGTTTGACAGCTTGGAATGGAAACTTGATATGAAAAAAGAATAAAAAAGATATATCACAAGGTAAGGCGCGGAGAGAGGTTTAAATTGAAGAATGTTTTTTAAAAAAATGGAAGGAGGCGTTATAGAATAGATAGATATCTATATGGGCGAATTGTATTGTCGATTATATATATTTTTAGATCTTTCACAGGGAAGAAAAAGAAATATATAAAAATATAGATCACAATATAATTAATGGAAAATATTGAAGATTTTTTTAAAATTTGCATATATGGCCACTATGCAAATGGTGACAGTAAAGTTGCATATGCAGATATGCATTTGCATATATGGACACTATGCAAATGGTGACAGTAAAGTTGCATATGCAGATATGCAATGACGGGGATCTGTGTGAACGGTCCTTATGGTTTGTTTTCTATAAACTCCTGCGGTGGAAACCCAGCGAGGATAGACTCAATATTTTGCACACGCGCACTGACCACAATTATAGGTGAGTGATGAAGACCAAATTAGAGGTTGCGGGGAGCTCGTTGGACCTCTTGATTTACGGTAGGCGCTGTACCAGCAGCGGATTCCGTATATAGGCTTATTTACACACTTCCTTGTCACATGTGGGGTTGGTGGAGGAGTGGAAGAAACTGTGGATTCTCGATAGCTACGACCCAGGATCAAATCCCGTGTATTATTCTTTTGAAAATGGTCCCCAATTATTTCAAAAGTCCAACCCCACCATTGAACATAAGTAATCAAACGAGGCTATGGAACACTTGCAAGTTAAAAATTCAAACTGATCTCTTACATGTGTAGACATGTTGTTCAAACTTAGAGTAAAAAAGGCAGTCGCTAACTACCTTCTATGATTATCATAATCTGTACTATATGTGCTTGGGATAAGTAAAAGAGCCATGTTGGAGTAAAGATCTCTATAACAAATGGTCTCGGAATCTGGCTGAGAGAGCGTTCTGGTATTTGAGAGAAGCAGAAGCTTCTCTACAGCGATTCATCAATCCTGGGAGTTGTATAGTGAAGTTATCAGCGATACAGAGAAATTCTCAAACACCCGCGCTAAGGATGCAGTAAACATTCCTACACGATCTCTGACAACAACTCTCCAGCATTTGAGAGCGCCATCACCAACAAAAGTTTCTAAATAAATCGTTATACAGAAAAGTTCAGAAATCCCACAGTTTGTGTCCTAGGAGATTGAGATTGAAACTACTTTATTTCAATGTTCATATAAGATTATATAAGGTTAAATACATATATAAATATGAATAAATAAGATTAAATATAAGGATAAATATAGATAGATAAAAGTAAAATATAAAATTCATAGATATATATAATATATACAGTCTTCATTGGTGGCGCCCACCGCGGGAAAGACTACGCCACCGATGGACTGCGAGAGTTCTTTCCCACAGAGTGGGCAGGTCGATGTGATGGTTGGCGTTACCCACCTCAAGACCAAGATGGTACTTGTAGATAGTAGCCTTCGCTACACTTGTTATTTTCACTGCCTCGGGATGGAGGCTGATGTCGAAGAGAGAGAGAGAGAGAGAGAAGAGAAAATAGAGGTAACCTGGGCTCCTGGAGCATAAATCGCCAACTACCCGGGCTATACAGCTACAGTCTAGATGTCTAGTCATGGGGAGGACTGCGGTGAACCAGGCCAAGTCAGGAAGTAGGGGCAGTGCTGAAGTCTTGTACTCCAAGCAGTAATACGATAAAATTATCTACAGTACCTAGTGTAGAAAAGTATTTATTTTATTAACAGATTATCATTTTTTAATGTTTATATTTTGTTACTCTGTAAATTTCATTGATTATCTTTTGTTTATCATTCATAGTTTTGTTCTTGTCTTAAAATAAATTGCTGCGTCATCCTGAAGTTTGTCTTTCCTTATTTTCAACGTGGCACTGGCAAGACCTTATCTTTAAACAATCCTAAGCTGTCTGGTTATCCATTTATTTCTTATCCTTTCTTCTTTCACAAACATCCTCTTCTTCTTCTTCCTTATCTCCACTCAATCATATTAGGGTATCAAGTTGTGTCCCTTGATGGTGTCTGTTTGACAACCATCATGACTGGGTGAAGTTGAATGCGTCTGCCTTTGTCATTTAGACTGAGAGCACTACTCAGTGGCAGGCTGACTTAGCCCCAAAAGAAATGGCCGCCTCTGACATGAGGAACAGACACCATGTGCAGCCGCTCCTAACATGGAGTACAAACGCTGCTCATCCTGTATCCCTGGATTAGGAGCCCTTACAGGGTACAATCAGCCGGGTCAACTGAGACCAGGTGATCGTGTGTGTACTCCTAAAGACAGTAAAGTACTTTCTTCACTTCCTTCTATAGTGTTCCATCCCAATACATGTTCAGTATATACTGGGAGTGGCTTTTTCAGTTTGGTACTTTATGAAAAAGGCATTTTTTTCCTTCTGCAAAGAGTCCAAGTTACGTCTCTTTGCTTGTCCATCAAACGTTAGATAACGTTACACCAGAGCATCTTTTGTTGGCTTGCCCTCTAACTAACCAAATTGTACCTGCTTACTTTGACATAATGCCATCTTTCTGTATATATCAATCTTATGAAAACTTTGGCAAGTTTAGTGCTATTTGTACATAAATTTATAAATCACTACTAATTCATCGTGTAAATAATTCTAATATAGCACAATAGTATGATACTCTTCGTGCTTCTGTAATTAAAAAAGGTTAGATAAAGCCATTCCAACGAATCATCTGTTCACAGAGCTAATTGTGAAATCAGTCCAGTTTGTTCGGAACAGTCTGTTCCAGTGTAGGGAAAATTAATCCAGGAAAAGTACGGAAAGTTCACACACATTCCGGACGAGAGGTTAGATTATCTAATAGACTTAGGTATTGAGTTTTGTTTTATTTTGTTTGTGTTCTTTGACCTTTTTGTTTTGTCTGGCTACCTAAATAGAATCACAGAACCTCAAAGATAATACCGGATGTATGGTCAAAATTACATATCAACACTAAAAGTAAGCATCACTACAGACCAACAGCTCAGCCATATCTACAGACAGCAAAAATGTCAGTTCTCCATGTTAGGATTGATTGATCTCATTTAAATCCAAGTTGAACTATCACAATATTTATTTCAGTTTACATGAAACAACAGCAGGCATCCATCATGAAGGTAAATCTTAGACTTCACGGAATTATCCAATAATCATACCAAAGAATGAGACTGGGTGAACACGACGGTAATGGTCTTGTTACCAGACAATCCCCACTTACCATCATTCCTGCCCCCCCGGATCCGCTGCCGGGAGCTAAATGATCCCAGCGCCGACAAAAAAAAAAAACCCCGACATTTTCTAAATTCTTCAATTGACACGCGAGGACGCTACAGCAAACTCGTGGTTTAATTAAAGTTGTTTTTGACCCTCTGGTTCGTTGAGCTTTCGTCAACTTTGTTTCAGCAATTTTGACTTCAATTAGGAGAGACCTAGTTGGAAGTGATCTCATCCTTGTAGCTCCACCATCAAAATAATTCAAGTTCATCAAATGGACGAAGGTTAAAATACCAAAGCTCCACACAGAAACATTTAAAGCTATAAGTTTCTTTATTGAATAAATCTTGGTTAGCTTTCGGGCTAAGTGCCCGCCTTCAACAGTTGCCCCCCCCCCCCCCCCCGTATAATAAATAATTGTTGAACGATATTCATTGTTATATTATTTCATAAATTGTTTTCTCTATTATATATCGACAGTTCCAAAGAAAGATTTATCGTGGCTAATAATATACTCATGCCCTACACAATCTTATCTGCATATATAGTTGCATATATGTATGCTCTCTAAAACATTCTCAGAGAAATATATTCTTTAAAAAAGAACCCTATTTATTTAACCCTATAAATTCTCATATAAATATTTCCCATATTTATCCCAGCTCTTATAGTCCACATATTTCAAAACCGCTTAAATATCTCGCCACTATGCAAATATATCGGGGAATATGCAATTTTAACCAATAACTTTGTCCAGACGTGTACGCCCTTTTTTGTGGTCATATCTTTATTGGATAATAGAACTACCATATCTCTTTGTAATTAATTATTAATGTTTTTTTTTGGATATTTTAAAACGAAACACATTGAAAAATATAATAATATATTTAGGTTTTAAAACAAAATAGAGAAAACATTTTCAAATTTAATTTTCACAAAGTGTTTGGTTCACCTACATTTCTTTCTAAATATAATATTGAGGTGATTTAAGCTTTAAAAAAACATTTTTTTTTTGGTCTTAAAACAGAGCAGGCACCATTCACACCACATATATTAAATGTAACTCAGGGTGGCTGTAATTCCATTTGTGGCCACTAGGCGGCGCTGACCGAGGGCTGCTAGAACTTGCCCTGAATTGGGATAAGGAGATCTGACAGACGATACGTTTAAGCCGCCAAACGACGGTATAATAACGTCTGCTGGCCCGGATTATTACTTCCCACCATCGCGCATGCGCACTGTCCACTTTTTATTTTTCAATCAGACCAACTTTCTCCCCCAAACAACATTTTGGGCTTGTATAATAAATTTCGGCTGATGTCCCACAATTTTCTTCCTCTGATAAATATTAGTTTGGTACCCCTGCCATTTCTCCTTTCATACCACACATATATATATATATGAAATTATATTACATATATTTTTATTTTGGAAAATTTATATAAAACAACATTTTTTTTCACGATCTCTAAACAATATTATATAATTCTCCAAATATATATTTTTAAATTCAAATTTATAGAAAATATTTGTTTTAATATTAATATTTACATTAAAATAACAGATTTTGTATACTTGTCTTTTTTTATATAAACACAAAAGAGGAAACAATTAGAATTTAATTTATAACCATTCTATAGAAATCCATGTTATATTTTAAACATATAATTTCTATAGAATACTTATATAAATTAAATAAAATTCCCCTCATTCTATATATAACAAAAACTCACTAAATACCTAAAAAAAAACATTGTTTCTTAACACGTTACCAACTGGATCAAATATTATTTTACCACTTTGCATATAGGGTCACCGCAGTTATATGCAACACATAGGCTAGCTATGCAACTTAATGACCCCGTGTAAACTCCCCGTTTATCAAAGACCATTCTAACCTAAGCGGAAATATGCAAAGTGTTCCAATAAATGCAGGTCGACATGGCACTATATTCTTTTTCTAAAAAAACTTCCCAAACAGAAATCTCATTTAAAAAAACACCTCTATAGAGTATATCCAACAGGATAGGGCAAATATTGGAGAAACCTAGGATGAAATTGCAAAGGGCCAACTTCAAATACTTCTTCGTCATTTACATATATCGAAAGTTGCACAACCGGAGCTTATGTTCATCTTCAGCGGCCTGACACCATACTGAGGTATGCCAAAATATCTATTTCACAACACCATAATTATACTATTTGTGATTTCTTTTATTGTTTTTCTATGAACGCAGGGAAAACCAAGGAGAGAAAGGTCACGAGAACACTTTCAATTGTCTTCGTAAAAGATCCTGGAAGTTTTTTATTCCCCAGCGTGAAATCTCAAAAGCTCACACTCCATAAAAACAAACAAGAATTCCATTGTCACTTTGTTTTTGCAAATATTACAAATGGCTACGGGCTATTAAATCTCATTTAATATCTAGGTATTGAACTTTCTCAATCCATTTCTTTCTTGTCTATGGCCCACAAAACTATATCATCTTTTTTTTTTTTAATCTTCTAATAACGGGTCAGTGGTAAATCCTATTTTACCATCTATTAAATGCTTCACCTCCCGGATCAAGTTGAAAAACACAGAATGTGTTCGATGGTTCGTGGAGTTTGATTAAATGATTTCATTGTTGTCCCCCCGGGTGTGGGACAATATCAGCACACTGACCAAGTGCCTGGCGCCGCTCAATTAAGGGCTAATTGTTGCCGCCATTGTTGTGATGGAATGGTCACCAGCGGTCAAACTTTGTTGGAATTCCTTGTCTGGATAGGCTTCAACGGATTTGACGTTTTTCTTTTAAACTATTATTATTCTAACTATATCTCTATACGTTGTACAGCCCATGATACTCATGATGAGTAGTCAGCGATTATCCTTTACTGTAAATGTACCACACGTCTATACATGTAGAAAACGCAGTTCGATTTTTATACTTACAAGAATGTCAGAATCCTGTTTGCGTACTTGCACTCAGTGGTGGGGGTCGGATTTTTAAAAATAATCAAGGAACCAGTGAAGCTGATTTTTTTCTTCAGAAGAAGTGCAGAATTCGATCCTGTCTGTCGAATACCAACAGTTTGTACCTCTCTTCCACCACCGGCCATGTTACCAAACCTTCTTGGTTCCTAAGACACCCTCCACACCTTCAGGGGCTATGATACTATACCATGATGCTTTCACTGCGTAAAAAACCGGGTCCATTTACACAAGTATTGTTCTATTGGTATATACCCGCCGGGGCACATCCCCAGCATGATCATCTGTATATTAATTGATTGATTATTTCCATTTTTAATATAAATTATTGACAAGAAGTCAATTTGTTTCAATTGTTAAATTGTCTATTGGTGTAGTGATATGGTTTGTTTGGTTCTTTTTCTGTCTAGTGATGCAAATAAATTGTTTTTCTATCTAGTACTGCAACCACGGTGCTGAGAATGTCCCGAACTGACAAACTTCAAGTGATGAAGATGTCTTAAAAATGCTCTATGAGGTCTACTGGAGATGGTTGACATGAGAAGAACCAGCACTGCCACAATGGGGAAATATTGGGAGGGCCTGGCTCATCAGTGGTGAACCCTCCCAGCAGTTTCACCAGTTTAATCTACCATACCGCTCTACTATTGTATTGGGATATAGCTGGCAACAAACTAAGGAACCATAGCATCGAGAGCTCATCCGTACATAAGCCTGTTATGTAATTTGCATATTGATAGAAAAATACGATTTCGCTCACCTTTCCCATTCCCATGGCCACGTGCATGTTTCCCGTCGTCCATGTTTTGTATGCACATAGGGAAGCTACCAATCGTGAGATGTTAATGATCAATTCAGAGATAACTCTGCGAGGTGCGGATTCAAATTTGCATACCCGCCCACCAAACAGAAGGGTGTGGGGAGCACAATACGAGTTTCTTTCAGCAGTTTTAACGGTGTGGAAGCATTAATTTATGCAAATTCCCGGGTATGACTCAGCGGTCTTTAATCAGGGGGGCGTGTGGGGGTGTGAATAAGGGGGGTGGGGTGGATTTATGTGATGCGCCCCACTTTCAAACTTTATTACATCAATTCATTACAATCATTGATTACCACTCAGCGCACGTCATATTTCCTACCTTCAAGTCAATGGCCTCTTAAAATATTATTCATAGAGCGCAGTGTTGCCTATATATCTTTTTTTTAGTGATAAATCTGTAATATTGAAGGCGTTTGGGTTAAAAAATGGCTAACACACAGGTTTTTTTATATTAGAATATAGAAGAATTATTGTAAAATTAACTACAACTTGTCTTTTGAATATTTTCTTAGACTTCCTGAATAATGATTCTGATCGCCTGCTCAACTAAAAGGGTATATGTAAATATGTATTTTATTGCTTACATCACAGATCAACATGTTAAACTCTCCGTGATCTAGCAAACACATTTCTGACAATATTTTTATTTATTCAAATATATTCCATGTTAGGTTTTTTTTAGAAGAAGAAAAAAAAATAGGACGCACATATATGTTTCAAATATAAAACTCGTCCTCATCATATGTATTGACAATATGCACGGGTGTCTAGTTGCATAGAAATATTTAGTAGGTATGGAAATAAGGTGAACATTCCAGATATCATTGGCCAGTTCTTCATCATTTCGTCTAATGTCGACATTTGTCTGCTAGGGTCGCTGATGATGTTGTCCTGACCATTGGGTTGTAGGACCAGGTGTCCAGTAGAGTATGTAAATATGTCAGTTGATGGGCCGACGAGTCTGACTGGAAGTTAGCAATAGCTCCCTCTGTATGCCGAGGGTGAAACTATTCAAATTTTTACAATCGAGGATCTGAAGATGTAGAAGGCTTGGCTCATCAGTGGTGAACCTTCCCTACGATTTCACCAATATAATTCACCAGATCTAAGCTACAACTATTTGTATTTTTTATTATGCTTATGCTAGTCTGTACTTGAAGTTTTACTCTTGGTGAGATAGTGTCAAGGAATTGGGTTTGTGAATCACTTTCTGACATGGTCAGTCCAAGAGTACCCGATAATTTGGAAGAGTGACGTTAGGTGTGCAGCCACACTTTCCGTGGAAGATTTCAAGAGTTAAATCCCAGCAGATGAGCCTCGTCGAAATACTGACATAGGAAATAAATACTATTGAACCAAAATAAGCTATTTAAATTGTTTTATATATTTAAAATGGATTCATTTCTCTATTTCCAACACACAGACAACTCTATTTTGAAAGTATAACAATGCATAATTACAAATATTTAAATAATACAAAGGCATATATTGGCTTGATGTATTTACCAATATTTCTATTGGTTGAGAAGGTTTATAGAAAGCAACAAATACCTTGTTGTACCTTGACAAAGGTTGACCAGCAGAAATATTGGCAAATAAATCCTTTGTTAATAAAAAATCTGCCGTTACTCGTTGTGATAGTAACAGAAGCAATAATAGTTAGTGGTTCTACAACTTACACTAATTAGATAATTATATATTACCTCCACGCCTTTGTTGGAAACAAGATTTGTCTTTATCACGTACAAAAAGTCCTAAAAGTTTATAAAAACAATTAGAAAAAAAAAACTTGTGGCAAGTTTTAAACTAATATATATAAGGTGATGATAAGAAATATATAAAGTTAAAAAAAAAAGTAGTTTGGAAGCTGTTTTTTAAATGGTTTTAAAATAGCGAAGCATGAAACCATGTTGTAACATTAATGCGCACATCCTATAATAGGCTAATATCGCCTATGTAAATATGTCACATGCGGTGGTGTAAATAAAGTCAAGACACAATTAGAGCAAACTGCCATGGGAACCTGTCTGGTGCTGTTCCCACATGTATGCAAATTCCCGTCGCAAACTATGCAAATTTCCGCGTGTTCCGACCCCGCTGGGGACGCCACAAAAAAGCTGGCGAGGAGGATTTTTGCGGCGAGATCCTGGAGGCGAAATAACTCGTTTTGCCGGGTGGTCTGCACGCCATCTGCCGCCCCGGCACCTGCCCGCACATACTTGGCCCGGGATATATGCAACTACATCGGATATATACTTGGCCCGGGATATATGCAACTACATCGGACATATCCACTCATCGTGCCGTTTAGTAACAACAAATTATTGTTAAACACCATTACTGGACTAACCCAGGACGTAGAATGTTAAAAAGAGCTTATTCTTGATCTTCTCTTCGGGGCGATGGTCTCTAAAAGTCTTTCTCACGATGGTCTCATGAGTAAACATCACAGAAATTTATATTTTTTGCATGCTTTAATCAATTTTTGATCTTTCTCTTTTGTAAAAGATGATATTCAGACTGAATTTTAAAGCTGAAATTGTATCAGTGACGGAGGGAATCTCTGTCTTTAGCGGACAACATGAAAGTTCTACCGGCAATTCCCATAACTCTGTGAATCGCTCCCAGTGGACCGCTTTTTTTTTTAAAGAGGGAAATTTCCATGTGCAATTAATAAACGGTGTAATTAGAGAGAATAGAGAAAAAATTAATTAAACAAGAATAGTTATTCTATAATTTGGTTTTGGCTATTTATTTCTAATGGTTTTGGTAATTAAATCAAGGGGGATATGTAAAGATGTATAGGTCGGGGGAGCTACACTCCCTGGTGCTAATATGCAACTAAAGGGATATGCAAATAGGTTCACGGTTTTAACAATGTTAAAACATTGTATCTAACATTGATAGATATCTATAATAATAACAATAGATGTTTCCGCGTGAATTAAGCTGAATTAAGAGGAAACAGAGTTAGTTCTGGAAGTAGTTTTGACATCACTAGATGCTCTAATTACTATATTCACTACTATTACTATAAACGTGTTAATATGTCAAATAATTAATATATAAAACTATATTTTTTTCTTCGTAATAAGGATGTAAGAAGCAGTTTGATTTGTAAATCTCGCTAAAATGGTTTCATTACTTCTAGATAGATGGCGTTTTATTACTCCCCTAGGTTTAACTATAATAAAACTAAACCTTTGTTAAGAAACAACTACTGGTTATGCAAATAAACATTTACTCGGGCACACACACAACCCGAGTTGTCTCTTCCTCTATTTCTATATTAAAATACATTATGCAATAATAATATACCCAACTTTAATTCATATATTTTCAAAAATGTTTACAAAGTTTTATAATTGACTCACACATTTAATTGAATGCCATCTACAGGTCAATTTTAAAATTAAAATTGGGTCTGAGGGACATATGCAAATATGGCCACAGGGTATCGTTTGTTCAATTGTACAGTTCAATTTGGCAATTAGAGAAACAAGCACTATGCAACACGACCTACTTGCATATAGGACAACTTCGAGTCAACCAAAAGATAAAAAAAAACAATATGTCGTGTGGAGAAAGTTAAGTTAATTTACATATTTGTGATAATGTCATTTGGAAGGAATTCCAGCAGCAAGATGGAATTCGATAATTCGTGCATCGCAGATTTTGGAGTTTTTTTTTTTTTGTTTGTTTTTGATTTGTGACCATATCATCATCATCATCGATTGATCGATCTATCCCGGAGTTTGTATTTACTTTATCAGTTTGCCACCACCGCCGCCATTGTTTTTTATCTTTGTTATTGCACTTTGGAAATAAAAACGTGGCAAGCTTTTTTATTGCGTCTCCTCCCCAATTTTTTTTTGATCAGGTCTCGCAAACAAACCCTGCTTATCGACTGATAAAAATATTTTTTTAAAAATAAGATTTTTTTTTTTTGGCTTTTAATTGAATGGTTAGAGAGAGAGGGGGAAAGCGAAAAATATGGAATAATCTTTATTTGTTAATCATTTAGGGTTAACTTTCTTAACCCTTTACCTTCTACATTTTTTTTGTTGGTATTTATTATTTTGATCACGTTCACTTATATTGCTTTTTCTTTATTAAATTATCGGGGGAATATTTCTCCCTTTTTTTTTTTTTTTGGAATTTACTTCTTAGCGTCTGACTTCAATACTAATCGTCTGCTCGGTAAAACTTATCGTCTGATCGTTTAATTTCAAGGAATCGTATGCCCGTTTTTAGGTTATTGTTTGGAGAATATATTGTTATAACTTCACAAAAATTCCTTTAAAAAAATCTAATAATAATGTTTTATTAATTGATAATTTAATTAATATCGTTTTATCGTAATAATAATAGGCATCTCTAAAAATTACAAATTGTTTGAGATTTCTCTATATACATATTTACATACTTAATAGTGATCCCTTAATAGACTCACAATGGACAAATTAGAGGATATTTAAATCGAATATGCAAAATTTCTTTACGGTTCCATTTTAAAACAGAAAAATCAATTTTTTTTAATGCCGTTAAAAAACTGCCTCACGATTTCTTTGAACTTCTCCGCTACAGTTCAGTCCTAATCGTCTGCATCTAGTCAATAATCACAATGGGTGGGAAAATTACAACAAGATCAACAAAAATGCCAATTACTATCATCTCCGTAAACTACATATTGTACTAGTTAGCGTTGTAACTATACCAATTAGGCCAATCACCGGGCCCTTGTTAAACAGGAGAGCAATAAGGCAGAAGACAATTTGAATAGCGAACAATTTAAGCAGACGTTCTCTTAATCCAGCGTAATGACGAAGTCACATTACCTTGGATGTTTTACACCGGTATCGCCGGCCATTTCTTTTGTCGTTATATTTAATTTGCATATATTATATGTAAATATGAAGAGAGTACAATATATTTACCTATTATATAGGCAAATATTTGCATAATCCGAAACATATTCTGATTTGTCGATGTGTTGACCAATCGTCAGTAATTAAAACAACAACGGAGAGAGATGGGAATGTTACATAGATGTGATAGCAGGCTGTATATGTCCAATATTGTTTGCATATTGGCTTCCCTACAATAGAAGAAGGATTACTGTAAGCTTGAATACGGACTGGAGACCTTCATTCTCACGTAGCTGCTCGAGGTTGACTTGTGGACTCCCCTTCTGAGATAAAGTATATTTACATATATTGTGTATTTACATAAACTGGAGGACTCGCATCATTCTCTCTTGGAATCCGATTGGTTACACATAACTATTTACATAGCTGGGTTACACATCTCCTATACCAATATATCGAAGCAGACGCCAAAATGCCGTAAATTAGTTTGTTTTAAATTTTACTACCGCTAGATGGCGAATTGTATTTTGCCCTAATTTCTTATGAAAACAGACTATGGCTTATATGGCTAAATACGACTTCTTATTTACATATTTATCGGCTCAGGTAGTTGGCGACTTCTGTATGCTCCAGCAACCTGGGTTAACTGAATAAAAACATATTTGCTCCCTATATATGTACATATGGTCAGTCGATTGATAAAACGGCGCCGTTATATAATAATTTATAATTAAAAAAAAAATTCTATCAGGGGTGGCTACCGATATATCGCCAAATTAAATGATAAAAAAATATAATTACTTTTTGAATGACGTCATTATCCCGTTATCATTTCACGCATCGACGGGCGTTCATTAGAAAGTTGGGGAAACTCATCAGGAAATATTTATTGTTGGGGATGATCGATGTATGCAAATATATACATACCACATATATATATATATATGCAGAATTTATTTTCATGTTTTAAAGTTATAGTTTAATAAATAAATTAGTTTTATATAGGTATTCGAATATGAAATATATATAAATACAGTAGAACCTCCCTTTAAAGGACAACACCTAATTGCAGAGCCAAAGTGTCCTTTAGGGAGAGGTGTTCTCTTACCGGAGAGTTGCTAAATTGTAAAATGGTAATTTTGCAAATGATAACTGTCCTTTGTAGAGAGGTGTCCGCTAGCGCGAGTGTCCTCTCAAGAAGGTTCTATAGTATATATATTTGCATATCTAATATATAACACCAATTATTTATTAAAAGATATACCTTTAAAATACCTCTATAATTCGACCGGCAACACACGCCGCTTTCATATTTCCAAGAAGTTTTTGGATAATGTGTTTTGCTGATCAAGAGCTGCGAAATTCCAATAACATCTCTAAAATAAATGTCATACAGCTTCATATTTACATATTACACCATTGGACTAAGAAATATTGCAGAATTCCACAAAGAATCTTCAATGCTGTTCCGAATACAAGTTGTGATCAAAAAGACACATGCCACTACAGTGTTGCTAAGTACAAAAACATATTTATAAAAATCAGAAATAATTTATACTGGACCCGGTCAAACTAACGATCTTCTGCCCAATTAAAATGTAAATCCAAACAAAATGGCGGACACGTATTTGGTCGAGTCCCTGGTTGATCGTTTGGGAATTCCTTCTGTTTTAATTGCCCAGATTTCTATATTCTATATACAGTTACGAGCGTCATTCCTCATCGGCCTCTGTCACCGTTTGCTTCTTTTTTTTGGAATGGCGCCCTCCTATTGGTTGGCTACGGTCACGCCACCTTTGCCCCCCCCCCATCATGACTCCCCCACTCGCTCTTTCGTTTTTGTAACTATTGGTTTGGAGCGGGTCGCTCTTTAAATAAATGCATATATTAGTTAATAACTAAATGGAATCCTCTCTTTCCTTTTCCCAGTATGAGACGCCTACGGAAGCCAACAGTACATAGACAGATAAAGCACATAGGCTATAGTTATTAACTAACATATGCATTTATTAAAGGCGCCAAATTTATAATTTTAACAAATAATATTTGAATAAAAACATTCAATCGGGTAAAACACGGGCGTTGCCCGGGTCATTCGGCTAGTATACATATATAGGGGATGTGCATATAAAACACCCATCTATTATTTACTTTGTCTCTCAACCTAAAATTTGCATAATATCAGCCATATCATACTATAATATAGGCATCTATATGTTTAATCGTCCGAATATTTGTCCTAAACTATCACATGACCTTATTTAACCAATCAGCGTGCGATGTTTTTTTCAGTTCAGTAGTTGCATTGAGCAACGAAGTGCTATTTTTACGCTAGTTTGCATATACCCAACACGATGCCACCACAAATAAGTCCTTCTATCATAAAAATGAAAACAACAAAACAAAAATATATATTCTGATAAGAAACTGTTATTTATTACAAATATAAATATTATTTTAAAACATTTATTTAGAATATAAACGCTTTAATTTCGTATTTTATAAGCTTTCGAGGAGATCCTTTTATCAAGCAAAATAATAAACCCATTTTATCTCATCCGCCACATCTGATACACGTGTATATTTGCTTGATAAGAGGGTTCCAATATATGCCTTTTTTTGTAAAACAACGTTTGACAAGTTTTACCGCAAATGTTTCTTTTGAATGAAAAATCGTAATTTATTTTAAGGAGAAATAACGATTATTTCTATCCTTAGGGATGAAGTATGAAAGGATGACTTGTGAAGAGTAATGATAAACGGAAAAATAAAAGTGTCAAGGGATGGGAATCGAACCCCTAGTGTTCCACTTACCGGGCAGATGGCATGTTCACTAGGCTTGTCAAACATCGTTTTACAATCATAAGCCGCATTATAATGTATTATAAATATGCCTTTTTATTACCTAAAGATTTAAATATGTATTGCTTTATTTTTTCAATATATATATAAATATTTAAGTAAAAAAGCATATATTGGATCAAAATATTATTTATTTATGGATTGCTCTATTTTCAAAAATATATAATTATAGTCATACATTTGCATATTTACAAGTTACATACACGCAAAACGCTAAAATAAATAAAAAATATAATTTGACTATGGCAATAGTTGTTACTCTAGAGATAGTTTGAGCGTGTAAGAAGAGCCAGCCAGGCTTAGGCAATAGAAACAATAAAGCAATAATGATATTATCATAATAAAATCTCGTAAAAAAAAAGGTACTAGGGAAGAAAGCTCGGTGTTAAAGAACGCCCTTTAGTATCCCTAAAAGAATTGTGGCGTAAATTTTAAATTCATTAAAAAGTAGTTTTCTTAAATTAATTTCAGGAGGGCCAGCCGAGTTTTCTCTTTCCCAAAATTTCCGGATTATTCTCCTCCACAGAGTAAGATTGGGTTCTGAGATAAAATTTAATTTTGACCCTTCTTTAGCCTTTTAAAAATTGCAATCAATTGCAAGTTTCGCGCGCGTGCGCACAACTCCGCGCTAATCCATTTCCGGTGGAACCCCAATCTTCTGCTAAATATATCCCCAACAAAGAAGTTAACTCGAATGTCTCCTTTTATAGAGCAGACGAACTGAGAGAAACCCATTAATACCTTTATATATATACTTTTTATTCCTTTTTTTAGAGTGTTATATATAATTCTAGTTTGAAAAAAAAAAAGAGTAATTCACAAGTAAATCTTTATATAATAAAATACATATATTGAATGAAGAAATTTATTTATCTAAATATATATACATATATCCAATATATGCATTTTACCATATATGCATATATATTCAATCCAATAAAAATACACATTTTACTCTATATAAATATATAATTATATTTCTTTGGGAAAAAACGCTCTGCTTTTAGAAATATATCAAATCTATATAATAAAAATGATTAAATTCAAAATTTGATTTAATTTTAAAATATGTGTATATATAATATATATGTATATAAGAGGCACCTCTCCCTTTAAATATGTATTAAAACACACTTCATTATGTGAAAAAAAAAATAGTACAAATGTGATAATTTATTCCGATAGATGGGGCAAGCCATCAGCAACTTTCAGTTGCACGATAAGGAGATGCCTTTTTCATAACACTTCATTATGTTTATAATTCCAGTAAAAAAGTTGAAAGGGGTGATTAAAAATATAAGATTGATATAGTGTCTATATTAACCCAACAGACCACTCTATTCTGATTACTTAGCTGACACCAGAGAGAAAGGAATTATAAAATAATTAAACTGGCGAAACCGCTAGGAGGGTTCACCACTGATGAACCAAGCCCTCCCGATAGTTTATAATCGCAGTAAAGTCAGTAGAAAACTGTTTTATTTGATTAAAAAGAAAACGCTTAAAATAGTTTCATTTCTATTACAAAGATGGCGCTCTAGTGTCTTCTTGTGAAATGAAACAATGATAATCATAGAATGTTCCGTCAGCACATATGTTAATTTATATGCACCTCTCCCTTTCAATAAATTACATATACATACGTTACATACATCAGAACAAAATACATTCTTTGAACTTCTCTGTGAAGAATGCCCCTGTACTGATGAGGGCCAGAGCCACGAAACCACGGTATAGATGTTGTTGACTGTTGTCTGAATTTGTCAAAACTGGTGTTGTGGCTTATTCACTGATATGAAATGAGAATAAGGAAGAGGTGCTGTGCCTGACTACTGCGGCGATCTATGCAAATTAAAATATATAGAGATCTCTGTGAAAAATATTAAATAAGATTGTGGTGGAACATGAGTGTTATTATATGTAAATATGTAACAACAAACTTATTTACATAACTATCACAACTACTTCTTTTCCCCCAATAGATTCACTAATAAGCATTCTATATTCAAGGAATTAGCAAGTTGAGAAAAGAAGAATTTTCCAATTTAGTTTTTTTACCTTTCACCGATAGATGGCAGTCCTCCATCATATTTTACAACTAGAGGAAAGGCAACTTCCACGTGAGCTTTGTTAATTTATATTCCATGTGTTGCAGCGAACATTTTTTAACCCTCGAACTGTTAGATGTAGAACAGATGTAGCAGGCCAAACGACGATTTCTCCATCATCATCATTGCCATTACTACAAGAAAATGATGATGATAAAAACGCAGAAGAATCCGAAGAAGGTCCCCAAACGTTACAATTTACAACTCCCAAGCAATTTTTCACGGCGTAATGGATGACTCCCCAGAATCGACAATTTAATGATTTGGTCAAAAAAAAAAAAAAAAGAAGAAGCAGAGAGAGAGAGATAGCAGACGAGGGAATACATACCATCGATATCACTCGGCTGGCAGCAGCTACTTATGCAAATTTCTCGCCCGCGGCTACATCGCGGCTAGCAGACGCGCGTAAAACAAAGATGGCGCGAATAAAACAAAATGGCGTTCACTTTAACGACTTTCATAAAGTACTTTTTCATCAGCTTTTTATTAGCGTCAGGGCGCGGCCATCTTTGGTTCCATCAAGTGGCAGTTTTATGGTGGCAGACGATACGTGATGTGGCGATCCAAGACATCTTCTGTTTATATAGTATTCACTATATAGAGCTACTGTATAGTTGGGTGTTGAACTATTTATAAAGTGCCATTTAATGGCTATATATATGAGATATAATTATATAAACATAATAGATGCCACCATTGTGGATAAAGATAATAGCTGGCAGCCGATATTTAAAAAAAAGTAGCAAACGATATCCAATACTTGTAAACCAGACAGTACTTTGAGTTAACCAGACGAATTTCTAAATAATAATAATAATAATAAATAAGACTATTCTCTAAAAACAAACGGTTTCGAAATAAACAGACGATATATTTAAATCAACAAAAGATTCTAAATAAAACAGACGATATCCTAAACTAAACAGACGATAATTTAAAGAAAACAGATGATATAATTAAATCAACAGACGATTTTAAGCAAAACAGACGATATTTGATCAGCAGACGATAAAAAGAAAAAGACAAAATTCAACTAATACATATTATTACTACAAATATTTATTTAAGACAACGCGTCGTTGGAAACAAAAAACGTTACGTAGACTATACTGGACGCGTCAACATACGATTAAAGCTCTGTCTATATATAATGAAAAATAACAAAAATCAATAAATATAAACAAACAAAAAAGAACAAGATTAAAATATTTATAAATAAGGATAATGGCGTGAGAACCAGCACGACACGATGATGTAAGTGCCGAAGGTACTGAGGTAGGGAGACAATGCCGCGGGAGGTTATACTTAGCGCAGACGTTCATTCAGAGGTTCAATGGCTAAATTTACTTCGTCTGGGGCGATGTCATCAAAGTATGAAACCCAGTGTACTTTATGTAATCGGCGTCTGCTGAACACTTTCATTGTTTAATTCTAGTTTCTTAGCAATACATTAATATAGTAAACAACAGCATTGCGTATATATATAGATAACTATTTAATGATTAGACGATATTTAAGCAGACGTGACATTTAATAAGCAGACGACGTTTAATGAACAGACGACATTTAATGAACAGACGATATTTGATGAGCAGACGATTTCGAAACAATCTGTGATCTTAAGTTTTAAAATGTGATCACTAAAACAGTCTCATACGAATAAAAGTGCAGACGAACTCTATACTATTGTTTAAAAAATATATAATAATTTGTCGGCATATTTATATATGTATAAAAAATAGAAAGTCGATGTATTTAGAATAGACCATTCCTAGCTCTCCCAGTAGTTCTCCCTCACTTTCAGCGAAACGCCGAGAATAGCGACCGCCTGAAATAGAACCTTCGAATTTACACGCAGACGTTATGCGGATCTTATACCGCGTTATAGCACAATGGAAGCCTAACTCAGCTGAAGTAACTTCTGTAACCTGTTCCTATCTCCAATTAAGGAGAAATACTTACATATCCATATATAAATGCATAGCTGGGGGCTCCCCATTAGCGTTAATAGGAGCGCCATTAACCGGGAGTGGCAGCCAATTAGGCCTTTTATTGTCATCCTTGTACAAACGCCGTCGTAAAACAAAAACATATGCAAATATGGAAGGGCACGGTAACCTATGCAAATAGGCGTGGAGAGTGCTGATAGGGATTGGCTGATTCTAAGATGAACAACTTTTTTAACCATCATTCATAGTTAAGGAGCGGGTTAAAAAATGATCGATTCATGAAGATAATAAAAAAAACCAACACCATCAAAAGAGGGATGGTCCCTGATAGTATCTAGCTTTAAGAGGACGTGGCTCAGACAACATGTAAGCTTCATGGGGACAGAACAGATGGGAACCCGTGCATTAAGGCAATGGTTGTGTCAAATTATAAGCATCTCCACTCCACACTCGCAATACCATGGAGGGAATGTGCAAAGTTGGCCATTCAGACTCAACTTTGCACATTCCCTCCATGGTATTGTGAGTGTGGAGTGGTGATCGAGTGGAGATGCTTATAACTTGCAATACCATAGCCCCCTTATATATACAAACATGGCCACATTCGTCCAATGAGAAGGCGGGAGAGATTGGTTCACTAACAAATGAAAACAAAATTCTTCCCACTAAAATCTGAGATAAGATAAAAGTGCAAATATTTGTCAATATAATTTGACAGTTGCTCAGAAATCGCAGAGGCAGTTCAAGATGGACACCGAGGAGGGACTTCGTAAATGCGACGGAAATGCTCCCTAGGCCTGGATGAAGTCAAAGACCTCCATTTGGCACCAAGAAGCATCATCTGAAGACGTACAGAAATAGTACGTTACGTCAGCTGTTGCAACAAACTTTCTCTGCTACAGAAACAAACAAACCACCCAGGAATGGAATGAAGCCCCCCACAGGAATCTTACCATTCCATCGCTCCCACGTAGCAACAATGCAAATTAATTGGGAAATATGCAATTAATTTGGCGGCCCCCGTTCTGAATCCAAAGTGAAGTAAAGGAAGATTCACAGTATTGTGCGCGATGGTTGTATCCAGGGAAAATACAACAATAAGCTACAACAATGGTGGATAACCAAGTAATTTCCTTAGCGCTCAGTTGTAAACAGAATCTGAAATTTGTTTCACTTTAAACCCAACGTGGCACCTATCGTTCTTCATGGAATTTCGAGTACGAATTGACAATTCTCGCGAACATTGTGTCTCCAGATTGTCATTCAAACATTCCCAACAATTATAGTACAATTACGGTAGACAATAGGAGATAGGGATTCAAACATACAGTCACAGATAGCTCCAATTACTTATCCCAAGTGTACACGTGGCAAACATGGTGGGTAGTTAGCGACTACCTTATACTGTAAGTACACTACATGTCTACACATGTATAAAACAATTTTACACTTGAAAGATGTCAGAGCTCTACTTGGCTACTTGCACTCACTGCTGGGGTTGGATTTGTGCAAGAATCGGAGCCCACTAAAGAATATACCATTCCTCAACTTAAGTTGTAATTTGGCTGGGTCCGGGAAACTGTGTGACATCCTACTGGTATTTTACATATTTACATATTGGCTAGGGAGAGGTCAAAATTTTCTATTAATGAGATTCAGTTTTGGATGGAAAAGGGTTTTGTAGTGAGACTTTAGTGAGTTGAAATCCAAGCTATGGAACAGTCAGTGTTTACATTCGGAAATACTCTTTGCATTGTATGAATATGTAAATAAGAAGATATGTTACATATTATTTATATTCATTTTCAGATTATATATAGCGTTATAAATGTCTTTTTACATTATTATATCATTTTAAGCTAGCGCGACGAAAAGATTCGGAACTTCTGTAAGACAAAGGAGGTTCGTGAAAATAAAAGTTGGGATCCGCTGCCACTTGTAAAGTTGCATATGTGGCGCCAGAAGGAGCGAGAGGGGTGGGGCTGCAGCCATCCATATTTATGACCCGACCCCTCGGGGCGATCCTACACTAATGAGAAGCTCTAATCTCCCCGGGACACATCAATAAAAATGACATCCAGAAATTTTAGAAGGCCTTCTCTTCGCCGCTGACCGCAACACACCGAGTTGTCCAGGTGTGGGACAATTGGCATCGTTTTATTGACATCTTGTCAATACATACACAGTCTGTGCTATTGTTTTAAGATAACAATTAGATAAATATGCAACAATGTACATGGCGCCTCTGCTGCAGAGTTTGATGAAGAATTGCCAGCGGATCTCCAGCGACACCACGCATTCCGCGATCTACGAGGCCTAGAGAGGCCATTGTTCCGGGTCGGTATACCAGTGTATTAACATCGTGCATAAGGCTTGAGACATTTTCGTGTTTTTACACAATGATTATTTATTAGAAATAGAATATTTTAAGCGAAATTTTCTCTTCTACAAACTTGTATCCAGAAACTGATTCCGAATTAGGATCCTGTTTCTTGATGCACATATTTTAAATTAAAAATATACTCATTGTTATAAACATATTTTATAATGTTTTTATATTTCTCTAGAGTGTAGTGTGGAGGAATGAGACCAACATGAAATGTAAAACTATAAAATGTTTAGAACTTCGCTCTATAATTGCATATTGTGATCTACTTATTCTTCACCTAACCTTCTCGAAGTCTCGGCGTCTACATAGTATCCTGGTCAACGGCAAATGTCTACATCATCTGGTCTCAGAAAATGTGACATCTACTGTACAGGTACAGATATAAAAGGAATATACACCTGTAGATAGTCTATATTTACGGCAGAACAGAATGTATGTGTCTACAGTATCTTGGAACACAACACATAAGACCTCTAACCCACTGTGCAGGTACACAGAGAGAAGGTTTATCTTACAACGTTGAAGTCTGTCACAGAATGTGTATCTACAGTATCTGGGAGCAGAAACATGTGACGCCGTAGTCACAGAGAGTAGACTGATGGATATCGTACTTCAAATTGGTAGATGCTCAAACTTATACCGCGGGAAAGAATGTATCTACAGTATCTATAAGTAGAATAACCACAGCCACAAAGCCAGTAACAGAGTATACGAGTCTGTGGAACGTACAAATATACCACAGAACAGACTGTTTACAGTAGATGTGACGCCACAGACAGGCCACAAGGAAGATGGAACTACATCTGCGGAAAGTCCAAACAAACCACAGAACAGACTGTCTACAGTAGATGTGACGCCACAGTCAGACAAGGAAGGTGGATCTACATCTGCGGAAAGTCCAAACAAACCACAGAACAGACTGTCTACAGTAGATGTGACGCCACAGTCAGACAAGGAAGGTGGATCTACATCTGCGGATAGTCCAAACAAACCACAGAACAGACTGTCTACAGTAGATGTGACGCCACAGACAGGCCACAAGGAAGATGGAACTACATCTGCGGAAAGTCCAAACAAACCACAGAACAGACTGTCTACAGTAGATGTGACGCCACAGTCAGACAAGGAAGGTGGATCTACATCTGCGGAAAGTCCAAACAAACCACAGAACAGACTGTCTACAGTAGATGTGACGCCACAGTCAGACAAGGAAGGTGGATCTACATCTGCGGATAGTCCAAACAAACCACAGAACAGACTGTCTACAGTAGATGTGACGCCACAGTCAGACAAGAAAGGTGGATCTACATCTGCGGAAAGTCCAAACAAACCACAGAACAGACTGTCTACAGTAGATGTGACGCCACAGTCAGACAAGGAAGGTGGATCTACATCTGCGGAAAGTCCAAACAAACCACAGAACAGACTGTCTACAGTAGATGTGACGCCACAGTCAGACAAGGAAGGTGGATCTACATCTGCGGAAAGTCCAAACAACCCACAGAACAGACTGCCTACAGTAGATGTGACGCCACAGTCAGACAAGGAAGATGTAACTACATCTGCGGAAAGTCTAAAAACCACAGAACAGACTGTCTACAGTAGATGTGACGCCACACTCAGACAAGGAAGATGTAACTACATCTGCGGAAAGTCTAAAAACCACAGAACAGACTGTCTACAGTAGATGTGACGCCACAGTCAGACAAGGAAGATTAACTACATCTGCGGAAAGTCTAAAAACCACAGAACAGACTGTCTACAGTAGATGTGACGCCACAGTCAGACAAGGAAGATGTAACTACATCTGCGGAAAGTCTAAAAACCACAGAACAGACTGTCTACAGTAGATGTGACGCCACACTCAGACAAGGAAGATGTAACTACATCTGCGGAAAGTCCAAACAAACCACAGAACATACTGTCTACAGTAGATGTGACGCCACAGTCAGACAAGGAAGATGTAACTACATCTGCGGAAAGTCTAAAAACCACAGAACAGACTGTCTACAGTAGATGTGACGCCACAGTCAGACAAGGAAGATGTAACTACATCTGCGGAAAGTCTAAAAACCACAGAACAGACTGTCTACAGTAGATGTGACGCCACACTCAGACAAGGAAGATGTAACTACATCTGCGGAAAGTCCAAACAAACCACAGAACATACTGTCTACAGTAGATGTGACGCCACAGTCAGACAAGGAAGATGTAACTACATCTGCGGAAAGTCTAAAAACCACAGAACAGACTGTCTACAGTAGATGTGACGCCACAGTCAGACAAGGAAGATGTAACTACATCTGCGGAAAGTCTAAAAACCACAGAACAGACTGTCTACAGTAGATGTGACGCCACAGTCAGACAAGGAAGATGTAACTACATCTGCGGAAAGTCTAAAAACCACAGAACAGACTGTCTACAGTAGATGTGACGCCACAGACAGTCAGGCCACAAGGAAGGTGGATCTACATCTGCGGAAAGTCCAAACAAACCACAGAACAGACTGTCTACAGTAGATGTGACGCCACAGTCAGACAAGGAATACCCAAACAAAGGACAGAATATACGTAGACGCCAGGATGGGTGACAGACATCTGGCGGGACGTCGTCTAAACATAGCCAGGACATTCCAGGAGCCACGGGAATGTACCGTTCGTCAAACACACGTCTACACGACGTACTACTGGTGTCTTCGTAGTCGTTATTCGAATTAAGTGCAAGTAGAAATTTTCAATCCCGGGTATCAACGAAAGTCGAATGAATTTATCAGCATGAAGAACAACATCATGAGAACATTTTAAAAGGAATGCACACACATTATATAACAGTGGGTATTAGCACCAAATAGGATTAAGACAATCGAGAGGCAATATAGGCGAAAAATGATCATGGCGAATATAGGGAGAGGTTTTTATAAGAGTGCTGAAATAGGATTTCTTCATTTTTCATATTTTCAGAGTAGAACCTGAGAAAAATGTTAATTTAACCATTGTGTGTGGCTATGGTACTATTCCATGTAGTTCTACTGATGGCGGGCATATACAAGGTCTTGTATTTGTATTACATCTGTTGAAGGAGGTTATTATCCGAAAGCTCGCCAAGCTTATACCTCTTCAATAAACTCGTCGCTTTTTACCTTTGGTGTCTTCTTATCAATGGCATCCAGGGATTCCTCCAATTGTAAGCCACACCTAGAGCCTTTTGTGTCGTCCGTCTTACATAGACTCCTCATCCGGTATCCAAAAGGGAAATATAGGAAGAAAGTACCAATATGTAAATAGGTAACCAGTACTATACAGTATCTTGGTGGAGAGATATAACTGTTTTCTAGTGTTATCTTTCTAGTGTTCTCAACTCGACTAAATTAAAATCTTCGAATAAAAATGGCAAAATATAACGATGATTGAAGAGGAGTGTCTTATACGAACTCTACGCATGCGTCCGAAAGCTTGCGAATAAAGTTCGTATAAGACACTCCTCTTCAATCATCGTTATATTTTGATATCCTCAACTGTCGTACTGAGAGTACAACTTTACATATCTCCCATCCATTATTGTATACCAGTGGTTCTCAATTGGCTTATCTCAATAGCCTATTCCCCATATTTATATGAATTAAAATTATCAGAATTTTTAGATTTAAAAAAATGAGTTTAACCAAGTCAAAAAATCAAACACCCAACCTGTAAGAATTGCTGCAATGTGGAAACTGCGTACCCGCCAGGTATCAATGTAGTGAATGGAATTTGTCAATTTTGGATAACATTACAATGTATATAGTCATCCTTGAGGTGTGGTGTAACATTGGACGGCTGAGTTTATGCTCACACATGGCAAAGTGACAGCTCTATGAACTATACATCCATAAATTTTCCTATTGACTTTTTGATCCATTTTCACACCTATGGCAACAGGTGAATTGCTACCGGCAATCTAGATGTTGCCGGTATTCATAGTTCTTTAAAACAATAGACGTTTCTCTTGATGAAGTTTCGTTATTTTTTTAAGATCACACACATACTCTCTTAGAAATTCGTCGATTTACATTTACATTGAGACCAATTCCATTTTCATCGAAGGCACAATAGCTGCGTGGTAAATCCATGGCAATCTAGAAAATCTTTGTGATAATTTCCCTATAGAGACACATTTCACTCAAGTCCATTTTCACCTATGGCAACATCTATCATTAAGTCAATACCAGCAATGTCCCATGTTTGAACGAAGGGGAATTAATATAACGAAACACTAATGATTAGAGGTATGTCCCGGTAGATTTAGATAAAAAAAAAAACACACTATAAGATTGAATACCTCAGCCGAAGGTATGTTCAAATTCTAGGTGTCGTAACTTTCCCAAGAGGCATTTCCTTGGTCGGTCCTGTTGCAAGGGCGAGGAACCTCATTGGAGGAGACATCGTCCAATGGGAGGAGTCGATGGAGTAATTTGCAAGTGACAGGCCGCCAATAAACGAGGGCTAATTATCAATGGCTATATTCTTTGGCGTCATCTTTGTCATTCTTGTCTATGTACCCTCGGGGCAGTACATAGGAATCCCATGCTCGCCCCTCGACTCTTCACTCAATTCCTGATTGCACGCAATATGTAAATAGAATTAGCAGCGTTGAAAGCTGATATGCAATCGGATGCAAATAAGAGACAGAGAAGGCCGGTTTTGCTATAATGTCATACAATGGCCTTTGTTCCACTCTACCGACTTATACCATTTAATTGGAATCTATGCAAATATTACATACTCAATAAACCAGACAGACGCCTGTGATATATATTTGCATAACAATATGTATGTTTGCACGACAAAATTGCGGTTCCATTTCATCTAGGAATTAATACAAGCATACAAGCACAAAGGGACAAAACCTCCGCTTACCACAACTTTCTCTTTAAAAAAAAATGCTATTCATGCAAATTTTACCCGTGACTAAAATAAAGAGAATTGTTGTGCGCATTTTAAGTTGATTGTATGAATAGGCGCGAAGAAGATAAAAATGGTCAAAAAGAATTATTTCTCTGCCAAGTTATTTAATTGTATTATATAGAACACACAGTGTTGTTGGATCAAAAGCGATTTGGACAAGTAACACCTTATTAAATTTTAGCATCAAATCCTCTCTGCTAATAAATGAAAACTTGGCGCCCGCCGAAAAGGCTTATTAAATTTTATTACGGCAAATTCCGAGAGATGCTCGGAAAATTAAATCACGACGTCTATACATCTCTTTAACACTACTAATAAAATCCAATTATAATTAATTAAATTTTATAACATTGATGAGAAAAAATAACAATAATAACGAAAAAAAAAAAAAAGAAGAAAAAAAATTATTGCAACGAGGGTTAAAAATGGCGCGAAACAAATGACAAGCAGACGAAACAAATAACAATAATAATCATTTGGGGTGTTTTTATTTATGTTTTTTTTTTCTCAAAAGATTTTTGATGGATATGAAGGAAGGAGTTTGTCGTTATTTTTAATAAAATCCTAATCCATTAAAAACCCATTTAAATGAGCAGCAATAAAATTAGAAAGCTGCTGGAAGGAGGGAAAACAATAAAGGAAATCATTTTAAATATAATTTGTCTTCCCCCAATAAATAAATCAAAAAACAAAGGGAGAGAAAAAATAACAAACGCATCAATATAGGAACAATTTGAAATCACTTTTGTGGGGCAAAATGAAACAATTTTATTTCTAAATATTCCTCTTTAGGAAATATATAATTATTTAATAAAAACATTTTATAAAACTGAATTACAATCTTACGATTTTATTAAAAACGCTTTTATATACATATTTACTTTTAAGCCCTTTTATGCAAATAAATCCGTGCGGAATATTTGCATCATCTGTGCACTGACAAGACATATTGCGTGTTCACATTACATGGCCTACCTCGATTGACCACATTTAGAGTTAGGCCTGGAAAATATGCAAATTAGTTTGATAACGAGAAAATTTGCATATTTGATTTGTTCCGCCTCCACAATAATTGACCCATCCGGAAGAAACCCAATATAATCAGGAGTGACTCATAGTTCCAAGCTTGTGGGATATGCAAATATATCTGATAAGAGATTATAGTTGCATATTGCGCATTCCCTACCGGGTCATTTGAAAAGGAAAAATATGGTCACTTTTTAAAATCCTCGCCGAGTCCTAGTGTTATAACTACAAATTCCAGTTATGTAAAAACATTATAAACGAAGAATCCACTGCAGTCTACCAGGAAATGTCATTTATATAGTAACAAAATAAATATTGGAAATGTAAATAAGAGTTGTGTTACATTAAGGTAAGTATGCAGATAAGTTCTATTAAATGGCACCCGACAAAATCCATGCGCTCAGATATGGAAGAGCGTTTTCCGAGTTAGCCAGAGCTTTGTGGAAAATTTAAACATTTTTTTTCCAGCTCTTTTCTCACCTGATGAGGGTCACATACGCTGATCGAAAGTTCTAGCAACGCTGGAGTTATAGCAAATTACATATTTACTGGTCGCTTCTATCTCTCGCACTTTAAATATCAACTTTCCCTCTCTCCCTACATTTTATACATGTATATATATTTATAGTTTTGTTGTATGTATTCTCCTCAGCTTTGTCCTCTACGGTATATGTTTTATGCAAATTGCTAATTTGTAAAAGCACGTGTGTCTCGGCGGAATCGTGTCCGGGGATTGGCTAGACGTATTAGCCAATCACATTACACCATAAGATTTTAATGACGATGCTAAACCCTCTATTTGCATATTGTAACAGAGCCCGCGCTATCATTACTCCAGTAGGGATAAAAAAAAAAGTCGTTAAGGATAAAACACCTGAGCAGGTGTGGTTTGAAGGTGTCGTCTGGGGAAATATAGTTGTTGACATATCCGGGACATTAGTTACACTTCAATCTTCACTTTTCTAACAGACTGAGTACCAGTGAATATTTCCTATTTACATACTGTCTTCACATTGATTTGTATAGTCCTCTTCTACAAGACCGGATTTGTGCAAATTTTTGTACAGTATTCAGGAGAAGACAGTGATATCACCCACTGAGAGACTAAGTGATGTCTGGTGGTAAAGTATACCAGTAAGTTGATCCTACTGGATGACGGAAGAAAAAGAAGAAGAAGAAGAAAACAATTTACTTTCAACAACAAGAACTGACATACGATAGTAAAAACCATTTGGAAAGCTTTCTTAACAACAACGCCATATTCTCCAAATAACCTACCTGAAGAAAACAATTTATCTCTTTTCAACATAATATCTATATATCACATATATATATCTATATACCACATATATATATATGGGCGTCTATATAGAGTCGGTGGCTGGTGGTATAAACAGTCCGTTTCCGACAGCCATGAACCGGGATCGAATCCAGTATTGTGTGCTTTTTTTCTGTTAGAACCTGTTCATACTTTTCATTGTAAATAACATAAGCTAGAGGTTGCTCCTTTTGAGCGGTACCTAATAAAGTTATATTGGAACAGGGCGTCTATGCAAATAAAATATAGTAGAGAGGAACATCGCGGTGAAGTCGAAGATTTGCTACATCAACAGAGAAAGGGTTACAAAGAGGCTTATAAGTGTAGGACTTTCTACAAGTGTAGGTGATCGTGGCACAACCAGGAACTGCTGACTCTCTCTATATATATATGTCCGCTAAAAACTCGGCATTTACTCGGCTACTTTAGTTGATATTTCCACTATAGCCTACCACATCATTTTGAGAAGGTTTATTATGTACATTATAATATTAACAAATTGTTTATTGAATAACGGTTTAATTTGCACATTTTCGGGTCAGAAAAACAAAGATATGACAATATATAAATGTTATCAATAAAACTACTATATAATACAATATAATACACTGCGGCCTGTGATTGTAAAACGACACTTGAAGTTACACCGCATGAGTTTCTTTTCAACGAATTATCAAAATTTTTATTTCAAGGTGAAATATCGACTATTTCTAACCTTTTTGGATGAGGTATGCCTTGGACATTGCATTGGATGGGTAGCCTAGTGGACATGGCATCTGCCCGGTAAGCGGAACATTGTGGGTTCGTTTCCCATCCCTGGACACTTTTATTTTTCCGTTTATCATTACTCTTCATAATTCATCCTTCCATACCTCATCCAAAAAGGTTAGAAATAGTCAATATTTCACCTTGAAATAAAAATTTTGATATTTCGTTGAAAAGAAACTCATGCGGTGTAACTTCAAGTGTCGTTTTACAAAACTACTATATCTTTATTGAACCGTCCATTTTCGACGGCCATGCACTTTATTACTTCAATAATGCCCATCGATTCTTGCACAAGTAGAAACCTATCAGTGAGTGTAAGTAACCAAACAGGGCTCTGATACCTTGTAAGTGCAAAAGTCGAACTACTTTCTACGTGTGTAGACATGTGGTGCACTTGCAATAAAAGCAGTTAGTAACTACCTGCGATGATTATCATGGATTGTACCACGTGTACTTGAGATAAGTTTTTTAAAAATCTTGAATTGAAACTATCTATTGGGAAGCGTTCACCCAGACCAAACCCGGGCGAAGCCGTCTAAACAAAGCTTGCCAAGCGTTGGGCGATGTGGTACAGAAAGTTCAAGCTACACAAGGCTAGAAATGTCTCCGAAAATCGATTTTTAAAAATGTGCTACAAGCAGCTAATGGATTAAAAAGTCCCAAATGCCATGCATAATTCATAATATCGAGCTATGGGCGTGGGACAAAATTAAATGGCAAAACTACTTTGTACTGGAAACACCGATAAACATATTGGAAGCTGTTCTTTATGGGAAAACACAGTTCTGCTTGTCGTGTATTGTTGTGGGGACAAAGTTGACTTTTGTCGCGTCAACTTGGACCTTTCGGTGCTGAATGAAGCGGTCGGTATGACATGGGACGCTACGGAATTTGCATATGGAACATGGGTATGCTAATAGGAAATTGTGCGAATCGTGCGTAGAAACGGTTCCAAGATTATCCAGCGCGTAACATACAATATATTCAATCCAAGGAGATACAACTCTTCTAGCGCGAACGTTTCTTTAGAACAATTGAAATTTCTGCGATGAAACGATAATTGAGAGGTTCCTGGCTCATCAGTGGTGAACCCTCTCAGCGGTTTCGCCAGTTTAATTTACCAGACCGTTCTACTAATTGTATTGGGCATGTTCTGCACATATACCCGTGTCACTTTAAGAGGAATTCTTGGTATTTAAGGAAACTGTAGACATAAACATGGAGAAATAACACTAGGACTATAAGTTTTATCATGCGTAGAGCTCTTCAGCAAACAATAGACAATAAAACGAAGCTCTAAATCGTTAATGTATTTAAAACACAACATTTACGAGCCGTTTCTGTATTACGACAATACTGAAATACGTGATTTCAAGCCAAAAAGGCTTTTCTACACGGCCCCATCACAACAAAAGGACAAATCGACGCTATATGCAAAAATGGTATAATTTCTCTCTCGATCACGAAGAAGCCAAATATTTACGACTGCTTGGTCGGCTGGTATTAAGGACACACACTGGCAACAGGTTCGCCGTGCACACACATGCTCAATGTAACTAGCACATCTATTTATTATAGTTAAATTTATCATCATCATTGTGTATGATAATCATATTTAATTAGTCCCGATTGTGCACTTTGTGTAACGGAGTCGATAAAATGGTTTAAATTGACCGTTGCCTTTCTGAACTAATTATTTTTTTAAAAGACAATTTATATAAATCCGATGACCGAAATATCTTCCAATAAAAAACGCTGTTTATTTTTTTCGATCCTTTATTGAAATAATTAAGATATAAATTCTTTATAAATTTCTCTGGAAATTTAAAATTTTCTATTTATGTTTTTTCTATCTTCTGCATATTAGAACTAAAATATTTTAAAATCCAATGTATGCATTTTTTTCTTTCTCTCTCTATATATTTGAAAATAAAGCAATCTATATTTAAGTGTTTAAGTAATAAAAAGGCATATATTGGTTTGAAAAAAATATATAAATATAAATGTGAACAAATAGCAAAAAATGCTAATGTAAGAGGTCAGGATATGCTTTTATATATATAAATAATATTATATATATAAGTATATAAATATATACGTAATATATTTTCACCATTAATTGCAACAAGTATAAGCATAGTAAGTAAGAGATTTGCAAAACGTTTCTTTTATTGATAAAAAAAATAATTAATAAAATAAACGCCTTATTTATTACGCCTACAACGTTATGAGATCGGTCCCACCACAAATTCCACCACAATTATAACCCAGCAGCCGAGTAAAATACGACCAAAAGATTCTAGCAGCCAAATTTGGCGCCAGTCGGTGGAAAAGCGCCAAAATTATTTTATTTTGCAGACGTTATCATCCATAACATTCTTTTTTTCTCTTCCCCTCCCCTTAGTTTTTTACTGAGTTAGCGATGTTATTTATATAAAATATATAAAACCTTATATTTTATGGGAATGTCGGGAAATCTAAGATCAAACGGCTTTTTTTTAAGCGCTCTTTTTTTTGCGCAACCATTTAAACCTTTTATACTCTTCAACGCAAAATATATGAGAAAAAGGGTTCGTAATAAAATATTTAGATATATTTTTCTGTTATTATCTATGTGCTTTTATGCAAATTAAATGCGGCGATGTGACCAGGCTGCAAGCTATGCAAATTGATCGTGACGTTTGTTGCCTTTCTATCCAAATATTTCGTTCATAGAGCAATTTTTTAATTTTAAAAATATGTTTCGTGATGTGAGCATAATGTACTTTTTTTATAGTTGGGTTTTAAAAAGGGCACAAATTATTTCGGTAAGGCGCAGCTGTTGCACGTCATTAATGCGAAGGAAATTGCACTCGGGGGAATTCTCAGGCGAAGCCGGGTCATTCGTCTAGTATATATATATGTAATATATATAAAATATATATCCTTATATAGTGGACCTAAAAGTTAAATGTTCAACAGATGCTTATTTCAATTATCTACCATAATACCGAACAAATCCAAGAAAATTCACCTGTAGGTATCTGAATATATTATACCTTTACATATTATATATACATATAGGCTACTCAGTCTATGCAACTTGGCCCAATAACGAACTAATTTGCATATTTTGGGTGTGAAAACAAAGATTTTTTGATAACTATAATAATTATGGTAATATATTAACGAAATCATTACGACTACTATATCAATAATAATATGGCAAATTGATCACATAATGGATATTTGTTCCAACAATGATCTTTGGGAAAACATTCACTCAGGCAGAGCCCGGGCGAAGCCAGGTCATTCAGCTTTTAGTGTATTTTTATTATTTTTAAAATATCTTAAAAAAAAAAAAAAAAGATCCCCCAAAATATAAATAAATCATTTTTATTAGTAAAATGTCAAAAGTAAAAAAAAAAAAAATCAAATGCCATTTAATTGTATTTGTATTAGATAATTGACAATAGAAATATAATATAGCGATACAAACTCTCACAAAAGAAACCCAATGAATAAACAATGGGTAAACAAATACCGAAGAAAATATGCAAAAAAGGTACTATTAATATATTCCAAAAATAGTATTTAACTATTTCAATTGAAAAACTTTACATAAAATCTTTAGATAATAAAATAATTCAAATATTATTTAAAAATATATATTAAAAAAAAAAAATCACGTAGAAAAAAAAACGTAAGGTTCAAATCAATTATATAAAAAAAATAGTAACAATTCCAACGTATAGATGGCAGTAGAGGTACGGTGGCTACTCCAGCCCCCCCAGTTACATATCCATCCATACACCACCCAGACCGTCTAAAAAAATCAACCATGAGGAGGATCCCAGTCTAACACTAAAAATACATATAAATTTTTCTACCTTTTTATTTTTTATTATCCCTCCGGTATATATTTAAAACGCCCCCAGCTTAATCTAATTAAAAGCTTTGCTCTAAATAAAAGCAATAATTAATTATAGTTTTTTATTATTCACAAAAGATGGCGGCGCCCCTCCACTCTCTTTTTGATTAATTTGCATTTTAAATTTGGAAACAAAACGATATCTTATGTCTTTTAAACGGAATATTTGGTTGGTTTTGTGAACAACGAAGCATGGATTGCATTCTCGGAGAAAAAATGTTTACCATACACTCAATATTGGCTGTTAAAAAGTTAAACAATTTTTTTTTCCTCCTGTTGATACAATACATAGATTTACATATTTACATACTTGTATTTTAACGTAAATATCCCTTCGAAAGAAATCCAAAAGATAACGCATTTTTACAGAAAGGTATAAAATCCGATAAAGTATTTACAAAAATAGATTTTTTATATTTACTACACATTAAAAATACTTTTAAAAAATCCCGTGCACAATTTACTTTTCCCTCCAAAAGTTTAATTTACCAAACGATATTTTCAAACTAATCGTTTGCCATACAAAAACATGAAACGAAAGATTTATTTAGCATTGTAAATATTCTCTGTTTTTTTTTTTTTTTTTTAACACGCGATTCTAAATACATAACAATGTGGAGAATATAAATATTTGATAGGAAATTCTATAGCTGTAATTTCAGAGAAGTTATTCAAAAGTTACATAGATAGTCTTTGATAAGATTTGCTTGCCAATATTACATAGGGAAACCCTCGATACACCGTTAACACCAAAACCCTATTTGATACACGCCGAACCTAAATTACTAATGTTGGGTGTCATTAAAAATGCATATAATGTTTTATTAAGCCTTCTCTCGGAGGCGAAAATACAATAATTTATTCTATTTTTTACTCGTAATAAAGATAATTACTACATAGCTCCATATATACATAACAATTATGTAAATAGGAGGAAAATTAACGGAAAATTGAAGGAATCTAAAAAATGATATTTTTTCTTTAAGAATTTTCCTCAAACATAGAGAGTAAGTATAGGTAACAATTATATAAAAAAATAATTACAAAATTTTTGTTGTCGTTTAGGGAGGTTTTAGGAAATCTAGAATTTGTTTATAGACAATTTGATATTGCCCAAAAGGCCGAGAAGCGACTGTAATATATTTATATAGTTTTATAAATATAATAACATGCACAATAAAAAAAAATCTTTATAAACTTTGGCATGCATTTTTCTGTCAAATACCAAAATACCCGGTATTCAACATGTTGAAAAGAGGATGTTTAAAGAAACTAACGCCGTGTTGGAATCAACATTCGTGAATGTACTGTACACAATATGGCGGCACAGCTACTGTACACAATGTGGTAAATAAGAACGGTACATACCGGACGCGGGGTATCCGAGCACACATACACCGGCACCTCCTGACCAAACTGACGGGAGTGGCGCGCGCGTCGCCTCTTCGGCGTCTGCTGCCTTCCGATTGGCTGTTGGCCTCACTCCGCTTCCGCGCCTCGCGTCGCCCGCACGCTCCGTCGCCTTCTACTTAGCCTTCGATGGACGTCACGTCAAGAATTCGTTGTAAAAATGGGAAATATGTTTGTTTAGAGAACAGTGCTAACTGGAGTCTAGTGTCTCTACCACCGTGTGGTAGTGGCCTAGACAATTAAAATAGTTGATATCTTGTCAATACATGCAAAATTGCGGAGTCTGTACTATTTTAAAAATATAATTATATATATATATGCATGATTCTATATACAAAGAACATGGCGTTTCTATCACCGCTGCAGAGTCTGGTGGAGAATCACCAGCAGGTCTCCAGCGACACCACGTATTTCGTGATCTACGAAGAAAACGTAGATCGTGTACTTCGCCGCCGAGGAGATGGCGTGGTCCTCTAGATCAACTGGAAAGAGGTCTAGCCCAGGGGTCGGCAAAATTTTGAATCGGAAGAGTCAAAAATTACGATTTACAATATTTCAAAGTTTTTAAAGAGCCACATCAATTTTTTCTTTCTAACAATAAATAGCACTAGCATAAATAATATTTACATATGGAACTATATAAAGAGCTTCACATCCAAAGAGTTGCATGTGGCCGCAGTTTGCCGACCCCAGGACTAGAGAGTCCTCGGGAAATGTTCAATTTCAACTTTTAGACACTTTCGGATAAACACACAGCAGCCTTACTCAGTATTTGTTGGCTCTCGGACACAGTTAACATTGGTGGAAACAAAATCGCGGACCAGTGATTTAAAAAAAATACATCTCTACTACAAAAGCTAAATATAATATTATTATTTATCTAAATCCTCGAAAATGAAAGGAATTTCATAAAAAATTCCTACCCAATATGTAATTTCAATACGATAATTCTATTTTAACGAGGACCGGTCAAATGTTGCGCCAACAAAGCGGTATCGTTGCCCAACCACGAA
>CP092884.1:62226661-62257659 GCA_030710605.1 Cordylochernes scorpioides
CTCTTATTGTTCTTTAAATGGCTGCATCCCATGATTTCTCATTTTGAAGAATCGCCGACATCTGTTTGTACTTTTGCTTTTTTTATTCTCTACAAAAAGCCTTATGAATATTAAGATTTCCACGTTGTTTATCATTTCGTCAAATACTTTTTGAGTTTTTTTTTTTTTTTGTATAAATTTAATCTGTTATTCTGTGGTTAGGCATCCTGTTATAATTCTGAAGAATTGCTGAGTTTGTCTTTTTTTGGTTTCTTGTGTTATCTTCGAAGCATATTTTTTTAACCTTTTGAATATTAAAATATTTTCATTTTTTTGCCATATTATATATTGATTCATCCACACTAATTTGTTCCTTTTCATGTTTCGTCGCTAAGACAGACCACCCAAGAGAAGATTTTTTTTTTTTTACCATTCTCTCTTTCTTCCAAATTGGGACTTGATTGTTTTGCATTCTTGTTGTTTGACTCCACTAATTGCTGTGATGTTTATTGAGCCGCTAATTGAAACCAATTGCTCCAGTCAGATGGTAGAATTATCCACCGATCTATCATAGATAGGAACCCGTTTCGGCCGTTTACTTTTATAAACCTATAGTATTGCCATTTGAATTACTTATTTACATAATGATTTAGAAAATTTCTATTTGATATATGTATATTTTATCTTTCTGAATATAGAACAATCCATATTTAAATATTCAGATAATAAAAAGACATATATTGGGTTGAATAAAAGATTTATTTGCCAATATTTCGGTTATCTGAACGTCAACCTTTGTCAAGACTTTGTAATGCCTTGTGTAATGTCTTGACAAAGGTGGGCGTTCAGTCAACCGAAATATTGGCAAATAAATCTTTTTATTCAATCCAATATATGCTTTTTATTATCTGAATATGTATTTGTATACAGTTAAACCTGTCTATAGCGCCCCCTCTAAATAGCGCCTTCCTCTCTATAGCGCCCGATTTTAAACATTAAAATGTAAACATTTTACATTAAAAGTGACCTGTCTATAGCACCCTATTTTGGTGAGTCCCAAGAGGGGGCGCTATAGACAGGTTTAACTGTATATATATTATGTATAGAGGCAATTTTTTTCACACTTGGTTATCTCGTGTATCTTTAATAAGGGTCATTATAATATACCCGATATACATGCTACAACTTCCTTAAGTTCTGTCCATGAGTGTATTTCTCTGTAAGAACTCTACAGGGAGTGAAGGGAAGTTGCTATATATTGTGAAATTTTCTGACGCCGTTAAAGATTTTCTTTAACCTAATTATAACTTAACGCCCTTTAAAATCCATATTATGCAAATTTACCGAAAGCTATAGTTATGGGGAGGTGGTTTTTCCCATCGCGGCGGCCGAGTTTTTCCCCCCTATGTTTAGTTTTCTTTCTCTAATCAATAGAGTTCTCTTGAAAATGGTTTAATATTTAATATAAATAACGCATTGATTTTTTGTGACATTTATATACACATATACGCATATATATGACATATTAACACAAAGCAATAACGCGCCATCTATACATATAAAATGAAAGGATTTAAAAGTACGAATGTTTCTTTTATACATAATACAAACTTCTACTGCCCTTACTGCGATTCACCACTGATGAGCCAAGCCCTTCCAACATATTTTTTCATCGCAGTAAGGGCAGTAGAAGTTTGTATTATGTATAAAAGAAACATTCGTGCTTTTAAATCCTTTCATCATATATGACATATATACATATATACCTTGGCTTATTTATAGATACTAGATAAGTGATTCGCAGGCGTTGTCCAGGTTTTCCCCGAGTGTATATAGAATTAAGATTTTCACTTTTTTTAAATCCAATTTCAAAGAGGTACATTTTGAGTTAATTCACCACGATAATCATTATTATATGCGCCAGAGGTTCCACAGGCCACCGGACAGAACGTTTCGATTTGCATAATTGGAGGAATGTCCTACGAACAACAGCTAGTCAGCCTTATTGAAGTTTTACCTCAATACTGATTTTTTTTTCATTAGCAACACTGCATATATATTTGGCCACATTTGACCACAACGCTCAGATTCAGAACAGTGAATAAGCCACAACACCAGTTTTGATAAATCCAGACAACAGTCAACAACCTGTATACCATGGTTTCAGGCTATGGCCCTCATCAGTACAGTGGTGGCTTCGATTTTTAAAGAGATTAGAAATATAATTTGCATATAAATCTATCAAATAAGAATTAGACAAATATGTTTATTTTAAATGCTTCAATAACACTTCTTTTTAATGTATCAGATAGTCTTAATGATTACGCCCAATAACGCTGAAATATGTAAAATTGCTGCACCACTAAGTAATGTAAAATGTAGTTGATGGTATACACTTTAATGTGAAATATTGGAGCAGCTGGTGTAGTCTGAGAAACACATATATGCAAATAAGGAAATTTCTGCACTACCAAGTTATGTAAAATGTAGTTGATGATGGGAAAAGCTGATATATATATATATATATATATATATATGTGAAATATTGTAGCAGCTGGTGTAGTCTGAAGAGCTTTAGTACTTGCCGCACATATGCAAATAAGTTGAAAAATAGCTCCATATTTGTTGATGTGTTAAACATTACTTTAAACAAATGAACAAAATCAACAGCTAACCCGGAACTTTTTCACTGAGTAGAAAAATTTTGAAATTATCTCCGCCAGTTAAAACATTTAAAATATTTTCTATTTTGTTAATTTGAATGGTGATTATAGTGATTAAAAAATCGTTTTATTTGTGTTCCTATATTTTCCTTTTTTTAAAAAAGAGTTTAAATTACGAAATAATAAACCATTAATAATTATTAAAGAGTTTTTCCAAGTTTGAAAAAAAAAAGCTCTAGTAATGGCCATCAGGAATCAGGAAGAAGCCCCGCGATTGAAGACAAGAAAAGAGAGGGCGAAAAAAAAGACAAAATGTCCCCCGTGTGACAATCAAAGGATAATTTTCCAGGTCTTACAGCGTTGCCAATCCAATACTTATTAAGAACACCTATTCATCATTTTTCTTCTACTATCATCATCTTTTCTTCCGGAACAATCCGTAAGATTGGAAGGTTTTCCTTTTGCGATCCTTATACTTATTAATAACTGTGGTCAAGGGTCATATTCGTTTTTTTTTTCACTCATAGAATTATTATTTCTTTTTTTCCATTAATTTGATCCCTCATTCCAAGGTTAATAATCTTTAGAATATCGTATATAAAATAAGGTAATAGAGTTTTGTTTATGTTTTGGTTTTTTAGTATATTTTATAAAAATTGCGTTTAAATTTATATTTTCATGTCATATAGATGTGTATAATTATATTTGAATATATACTTGAATCGCATTAGCTGAAATATTTCTAAGTGTGATATTGTTTGAATAAGATTTGCATAGGTTTAAGATTGGATATTTTACTCTTGGGTCAAGGGAATATATATGCAAATAATGGTCGTTCGACATCAAAAAGACATGGCATTCTTTTTTTTTTTTTATGAAACAAAATTTAAAAAAAAGAACAAGAAATACATTTTTTCATAGTTTGAGCCACCCCTGCGAAATTTCTTAGTTTTGTTAATATATGTATTTTTAACTGACATATACAGTTGGTTCTCAATATGTGCAAAATGGTTTCTTTATTTTGAGATGTTGCAAGCTTTCGAACAAATTTTGCTAACTTCAAATCCAAGAACAAATGAAGAGAGATGTTATCATGCGTGTATACGACTATATTACATATTCTGTTGCATATATCTTCATTTGTTTTTGGATTTGCCTGTTGAAGAGCAAAATTTGCTCGAAAGCTTATAGCATCTCAAAATAAAGAAACTCTTTGCCCTAATTTTTGCTTATTCGAATTTACCATATCTTACAAGACGGTATATCTTTATATTTTATCGCAGCGCCAGTTTATTTTAACCTTGTTCCAAAATCACTTTATTAGGTACCGCTCAAAAAGAACAATCTAGTTTATGATATTTGTGATATGATAATATGTGAAGGTTATTCACATATTAAACAAAATGTTAACGCGGGATTCAATCCCGGTTCATGGCTGTCGGGAATCGAGGGTGTTACCCACTCGTCCACCGACACTTCAGTTTATTAACAAAAATCCCTCATTATAAACAATTATTTAATTAAAAAGGGATATATTGGATCAAAATATCATTTATTTTACCAATATTTCAATTGGCTGAACGCCATCCTTTATTAAAGTGTTATAACAAAGGTATGTTATAATACCTTGATAAAGGTTGGCGTTCAGCCAACTGAAATATTGGCAAAATAAATGATATTTTGATCCAATATATGCCTTTTTACAACAACAACAACAAAAAGCCTTTATTTAGGGTCACTGACCCTATACAGGATTCACCAGAGGTATGCATAAGAACAAAGCAGTGAGACAAAGGAAATAACGATATAGACAGAAGAAAAAGAAGAAAAAACATATATGCCTTTTTAATTAAAGATTTATTTATGGATTGCTCTATTTAAAAAAAAACAATTATACAAAATAATCAAACGATACTATTCACAATATCACAGAAGATAAACAATAAAAAGAACATACAATAAACCTATAGTTTTAAAGGCGATATAAAACAATCAAAGATAAACAACACTTACCATCACCGTTTTATATGGAAATAGGAATAATTTGATTATATAGCGTCAGGGTTTTTTTTTTTAAGAAGTTTTTTCCCCCCGTGTTATCTCTGTAAGAAGGATTGGGTTGGGAGATAAGAAGGTATGTGGCGGCGGTGATAATAGCCCATGATGGAATCATCTTCATAAGAATGCCCCAGGCATTAATGCCCCAGTGATAAATACTGCCAATAAATTCTATGATGAGCCAGCTAATAACCAATTTTAGGAACCAATTATAAAATTATTTATATTTATAGTCGCATTGTTTCAATTGCTAACCCCCTCTCTATCTTCCCCTTTTTTTAAATCATTCTAAAATATAATTTTCTAAAGCTCTATTTATAACTCATTATATTAATTACGCGCATGCCTATAATAAACCAATTTAATAAAGAAATTCGGTTAAAAAATTTGCTATGTAAATTATTTTTTGTTGTTAGTTATAATTTTTCTTTGTAGATATTTTTAAGAGACTTAAAAGATTGTTTGTATCTCTGAAATTATCTTTTGTTTAAAAATTTGTGAACATGCACGAAGAGATTGTAACACGAAGTCATTAAAACAATTAAAAAATAAAGATTATGTATCAAAATTAAGACGTTAAAAGTATTTTAATAATAGATAATTTATTGAATTATTTATTTTTTTATGTAATATACTATTATTAAAATTCGAAACTATTATAGACGCGTATGATTCTTTTAAAAATTAAACAATTTCTACTGTCCTTACTGTAATGGAAAAATTTATATATATTATATAATCTAAAATGCAATTATTTTATTTTTTAAAACATATTTTTTATTTTCATTCAATGACTGTTCTTCATTTTTTGACCATAGATTTAGAATATAGCACTTTGAATATTGTTGTAAATATGTATAGTTGACTTACCTATTTTTTAATTCACGAATATAGAATTCATTTTATAAATTCTACTAGCCGAATGACCCGGGCAACGCCCAGGTTTTACCCGATTAAATGTTTTTATTCAAATACTATTCGTTACAATTATAAATTGGCGTCGTGGATGTCACTCTTGTGAAACGTTCCGCTGCAAACTTTGTGTCTGAGAAGCGATATTTTTATAGAAAGATGATCTGGCTTTTGTTTTCTGCTCGAATGAATGTTTTTCTGTTAGAATTTTGTTCCTGCGTACAAAATAATGAACTGGTTTCACCCGTGGTCTCTGCTTTTTGGATTTTTTCCCGATATAATTTTGTATCTGATAATCAAACATGATACAGCAATATCGTCATCATCATTTTCTGACTAAAAATATATAGTTTTAATAATTGATTTATATATTTTTTAAAATAGCCTATCGTCTTCCCCGTATTTTTTTTTTTTTACCTATGTATGGAAATTTTGGTTTAAATTAGTGAACTACTGCGAATTTGTATACCGGACATACAAACATTCATTTTTATATATAGAGAGAAAAGAGATATTACTGTGAAAAATAATTTCATATGTAATTTGCTTCAAGTAATCTATATATATATATATAAAATTGAATGTCTGTCTGTCTGTACTCTATAGATTCAAAACCATACATCCAATCGCCGTGAAATTTTGGGATATTATTAGGTATATCCCCGGGAAGGTTTTTGAAAAATAATTTCTTGAATATCTTGAATATCCTTAGAGTTATTTGCAGATTTGTAGATTTAACTCGCAAGCAGCGCCCCCATTGCGACGATGATAAGTTTTTATCTATAAGTTTTATTATCACTAAGTTTATTATCTTAAAGATTTTTTATCAAAAGTAAGATTTTCTACCTATTAATTGCGCACAAGTCAAAGTTAGTTTTATCATTTAGCTACAACATATATATTCGGAGAATAGATAAAATGATGATTTTGTAATGTAGAAAATTAGGAAAGACAAAATTCAGGATGACACGGCAATTTATTTGAGACAAGAATAATGATACAATTCCAAGGCAAAGATACTATTCCTTTAACTTCCAATTACCGAGGGAACCAATTAAAATTGATTTTATTCAACTTATCAAGTATTTTTCAAGGGACCGGGAAAAAATGTTCACTAGATAAAATGATGATTTTGTAATGTAGAAAATTAGGAAAGACAAAATTCAGGATGACACGGCAATTTATTTGAGACAAGAATAATGATACAATTCCAAGGCAAGATACTATTCCTTTAACTTCCAATTACCGAGGGAACCAATTAATATTGATTTTATTCAACTTATCAAGTATTTTTCAAGGAACCGGGAAAACATGTTCACTTTATCGAGAGATTCAAATTTACGAGTTTCAAATTATCAAAATATATCTATTATTTTTTTTTATAAGTTTATAGAGAATTGTTTTAACAAATGTTCGTTAGACAAACCTTCACTCGGGTAAAACCCGGGCGAAGCCGGGTACATCCGCTAGTTCAAAATAAAAACTACTTGATGGGTAAATAATTATATTTCCTATTTTCACGACTGCGCCTTCAATTCTCTATCTTTTTCAACAACAAAACAATCATAACATATATATATATAAATAATAGTTTCGAATTTTGATAACAGATGGCGCGCACCATAATATACTATAATATATATCAAAATCCCCTCAATTTGAGAATATAGTTGTGGGAAAGAAAAGGTTGACAATCAAACGACTTTATGAGCTGCAATTGTCGTCCCTTGTTTAATCTAATTGGACGACATTCCATGCGGGATTCCATCTGACACCGCTGCCATGTCTTCTGTCAAAATATTCCGCCATCTTTGTTTCTCTGTTTACTTTCTCAGCCAGGCTTAACTCGGGGATTAATGAAACCTGTTTAATTGGAATAACTTATTTTAATTGTCATTATTATGTGTGGTTTATGTTAATTTTATTCAAAACATCTTTGTTTCAGTTTCCTCCCTTTTGTTTCTCAAATGTATTAAGCCTACTTATTTATTGCCTTTACAAAATTGTATTTTAGATATTATAGAATTGGATAATAGAATTTGGAACCCATGTAACATTTATTTATTTACATACACAACAAAAGCTTTATTAAGACATATATATAGTCTTATGTTTAATCTCACCGCGGAGTTGCTGCAAAGGAAAAAAGAAGAAATTTATATTTAATGCTATTAATGTTTAGTATGTACTTGAATACCTAATTAAGACAATTAGTCCTATACCCGGATTTGTATGAAATAAATAAAATGAAAAGATTAAAGTAAAGTAAATAAAGAATAAAAACATATTTACATATGATCCATATGTACATAAAGCCTTTATTCAGACCTTTCATCATATTATCAAAAGAACAAAATCATGAGGCGAAACATTTCTTGTAAAGTTTATTTATTTATTTAGCTGAGCTTTCGAACAGTTTGTCTTTCGTCTTATAAACCAATTCTTCAATCGAAGAACGGAAACTTTGATAATATGAAACGGAACTTGTGTACGCAGTATTTGTACATTCATAGTATTGACAGAAATGTAGATTAGTACAAGTGAAAAAAGGAATATAAAACAATGTAATATTATACATAATTAATAGACATCAGTTTTATACATGGGTGGATTATCTACAGTCGGGATATAACATCTTAAGGGCTAATACATTATTTCATTCACCCAGTTGTTCAATAGAAGCCACTGGATTCATTAAGTTATTTCCAATATCATTCACAGCTTTATAAAAATTTAAAATATTTAAAAGAAAAGTTTAGGTGTCAGTCTGTACAGTATTTTGCCGTTTTTTTTTTTTTTTTTTTTTGTTGTTGTTGAGAGTTGGGTTGGAAAAAAAAAGAACAAAAAGTACTTTTATTTCTTTAGAAAAAAAATACATTTAAGATATTGTTTTTAAATAGAGCAATCCATAAATAAATCTTTAAATAAAAAGACATATATTGGATCAAAATATCATTGTTGGTAAAAATATTGGTAAAATAAATGATATTTTGATCCAATATATGCCTTTTTATTTAAAGATTTAAGATATTATAGAATTGAATATTATAATATGGAATGTGTCATACATTTATTTACACGTTAGTATGTAATTAAAGCGCGAGGGTAAAATAAGTTTTAATATGAATACAAAATATGTATATATATATAAATTACATATTGCAGGTTAATTTAGTTTATAAATTTTTCATTTTTTAATTAATTTTTTTTTCTTAATAAAAGGATGAGAGATATTCAGCCAACTTTGAGCCTTTTAACAAAATTTGACTAAAAATGATATTTTGAAAACTTTTTTTTTTTTAAATCTCATATTGGGGGAGTATTTACAAGTCCAAAAATAATTAAGCCAAAAGATATTTTTAGAAAAAAAAAAGAAAGAAATTTTATACTCAATATTTGTTCCTAATATTTATATATATATTTTTAAAAATTCACAGAAAAGATTTAATTTTAATATCCACGCCTCTAAGCGCGTATAATAAACGTTAAAAATAAAAATGTAAAATATATATTTTTTAAAACTCCTACGCGTGTTAATTATATCACGTTAAAACAATTTTAAAAAATTTTGTTGATAAAATATTAAGCGTCTAAAAGTGTTTTCAACTCGACGCCAAACAATAATTTGATAAAATTAGATTTCTATAGAAAAACAAATTGGCTTTACAATATTATTAAACGTTAGGAGATATTGAACTCCGCTTTTTGCCAAGAAGTCGGTACAGGATTGGTTAATTCCCTCGATTACTGACAGCCATGGGATCGAATCCCGCATTGTACACTTTTTTTTCTGTGAAGAACCTGTTCATATTATTCATTATCTTCTGCTTCTTTCTTATCATCACTCAATCATATCAGGGTATCAAGCTTGTAGAGTTTGTTGATGGTGTCTGCTAGGGATGAGTAGAGCTCATCAATGTATGAGTCAATGTCTTCGAGTATTCTTCTTCTTTCTTATCTCCACTCAATCATATCACGGTATCAAGCTTGTAAAGCTTATTGATGGTGTCTGCTGGGGATGAGTAGAGCTCATCAATGGATGAGTCAATGTTACCATGTCTTCTTCTTCTTTCTTATCTCCACTCAATCATATCACGGTATCAAGCTTGTAAAGCTTGTTGATGGTGTCTGCTGGGGATGAGTAGAGCTCATCAATGGATGAGTCAATGTTACCCAATCTTCTTCTTCTTTCTTACAACAACAACAACAAAAAAGCCTTTATTTAGGGTCACTGACCCTATACAGGATTCACCAGAGGTATGCATAAGAACAAAGCAGTGAGACAACGGAAATAGCGATATATACAGAGTAAAAAGAGAAAGAAAAAAAAAAAACAAGAAAATCTTCTTCTTTCTTATTTCCTATTTCTTCGTAAGGAATTCTTAGAACAAAATTTTATTATATTATAAAAAAAATTGTATATTTATAAAATATTTAACTACAACAACAACAAAAAGCTTTATTAAGATATTTTAGTCTTATATAGATTCTCCTAGTAGAAATTTTAAAACACTACGTTATATATACACACACACAAAGCCTTTATTAAGACCCCATTGGTTTTACACAGATTCTCCAGAGTGTAGACAATAATGATCAGGATGAGTGGGGTTTTATATGTACAATATTACATGAAATGCAGTAAAAAGCATGGTCTAACAAAAGAGGAAAAAAATAAAAAAGTTTTGAAGATAAATTATCATTATTATAATGGAAAGACTAATCACTACGTTATAATACGCCTTCAATTAAATCAAATTCGATATAACCAGATGTTTCCATCTACACGAGATGGTCACCAAAAGACTATCTGCAGAGAATAAACGGGGAGCTCACAATGGGTGAATTTGGGAATGGAACGTCAGTGTGATCCGAGAAGTGCTGTGAATCCTCACACTTGGAATAAACACAGAGGGAATTAATTGCCGAAAAGAACTAAGAGCGAAGAACTCCTAACTGCATTCAGAAGGCCCTGCATTTCACGGCTGGGTTGCAAGGGCTGTTCATTTCCTGGACAGTACTCCCCCGGGGGTGGCGACGTCAAAACAATTAGCCCATCCCGTGGGGACGCCCGCCCATAACCTCCCTGACATCTCGACGTCGCAAACAATCCTTTATGTCAAAACATTGGAAGATCAAACGCACCCTTTTTTTTTTTAGTTAAAAGACAATTTTTCATAATTCCAAGTTTGCTTATCGGCAGGACTGGCTATGCAACTTGTAAGCAAGAATGAGGCACATAAAATAAAAGCATCCATTTTTTTGTATCAAAATACTTTTTTTACATATTTACAACTGCATATCGGTAGGACTGACTATGCAACTTGTAAACAAGAATGGGGCACATAAAATAAAAGCACCCTTTTTTGTATCAAAATACTTTTTTGCATAGTTCCAACTTTGCATATCGGCAGGACTAACTATGCAACTAAGCAAGAATGGGGACACCTAAAACACACACATTTCAGTAGGACGGTGACGCTGCAAATATTGGTTTAATGGCGGCAGGGTGGGTGATGTGTCACGTGGTTTTGGCAGCTGTCAATGCTGCTACATCTACAGTTCATTCACCCATTTTTTTTTTTAATTTGCATATACTGTTATTTGCATATGCTTCCTATAATTGTACACGACCAACTTGTGACTAAAATGAAAGTTCAAAGCTCTTTAAATAAAAAAAAAAGTGAATTTCGAGAATGGCCAATCCTAGAGTACATCGACGTTCACACGTGTTGTCCCAAATGTACGAGTTTTCAGACGTCATTTTAATTTCACATCTCGTCGACAAAAAGTTGTGCCGCGTCTGTTTGATCCGTGTTATCAAACTTTTATTTGTTTCTAGTAATTGCTTCCTGCTGTTTGAACTGGTCAAATATAATTTCAGCACAATTTATTTCTATCACTGACAGTTTTCTCATTTACATTTTTTTTTTTCTAACTTGACGCAAAGCGTAATTTAATGGGAGGATAAATTGGGACCGTTCATTATTCCCATTTATTTATTCCAATCCGGTAAAAAGTATTTTGAAATTGGTGTTGTTCGGCCGGTAAATATGTATAATTATCTTTGCATATATACGCCCATATTTCGCCCGAACAATTCCTGTAATGTGCAAAAGGGATAAACTATTAAAATTTATTCTATGAATATTGGTAAAAATCAATAAAAATGTTTTTAGAAAGAATAATTAAGGATGTAGAGATCTTTATGTTATTGTTTCGAATACCTTATGAATATTCATTGGAATTGTTGGGAAAGGTAGTGGAAACATTTTGGTTTAAAGAAAAGAAAAAAACGGTCAAATTTAATTAAAATATATAAATAAATTATAAAAGTGATTTATAAAGACCACTGTAGTCATTTCTGTGTTCTCCAATAATATTTTATTGTTTGTTTTGGAGCCATTTCGTAACTAGTGGGCGTAGTGTTATGTTTACTGCGCCAAAGTTCAGACGATCCAATATGCAAAGACATCAATTTGAATAGCTCTCGTGTTATTTGAACTTCCACATTTCTGTGTGTGTCTAATCATGATCAAATAATACTTGTAACGACATCTATGTGAATAAAAAATGGAAAATAATTGGTAAATTCATTCATAAACACTTTTCCGTATATAAATATTTTAAACGTTTTTAGCGTATGATTTTGCACAAATATATGCAAATCTATGTTGCGGTAATTTACAAATGACACGCTGCGTGTAAAAAGAGAACTAAAGAGTGTAAGAAGTTGGTACTGGAGGTATTTAGGCCGAGTGCTGCGAAATCTCCGGGCACGAGGGTATTGGCTTACACAGTGGGCGGAACTCTCTGTACCAACCCGTACTGGCCACAGTTGTGAAGATAGAATTATCCAATGATACTCATAGTGTAGGCAGGACCTGTCAAATAGCCATCCAACCCTGGCTGTCCGGTTGTTTCCAAAATCTGACAAGTCCTTTTTACAATTCGAAGTGAATCCATGTCGAAAATTTGAAAATTCAAAACAATTATATTGATTCTTCTAATCAATTGTTACAAATGTTGAAAACATATATAATAAAATAGTAAATAAAGGGTAGATAAAATGTAGGGAAATATATAAATATATAATATATGTAGGGAAATATATAAATATGTGTACAAATGTCTTCAGCAAGGAAGGTTTCCCCACCTTGAGAGAGTTCTCCTCCAGACAACGAGGATGAATCCATGTAGAAGACTGTCTGTCTTTATTAAAAGCTTTTATTTCGTGGATGGCTTTTCTTGATTTATCAAGAAATTGGGTTGGCCAAATATCAGGGAACAGGCTAAATCAATGATTAGTTGATTTCTGTTCCACCAGATGGCGCTCTGCCTTCTGTAAAGCACATGTGCTCCTTGCCAGGATATGACATTTTTATTTCTAAAAGCTATTATGTGTGTGAATCAAATTTTCCTCACACTTGGCAAGAATCAAAAGATGCTTTAGACCGTGGGTAAAAGAAATAAAACTATTAAGTAAGAATTTTTACTTAAAAATATATATAAAACAAGCGTTCCAGTGTTCTATCCGATAACATGCCATATGTATATAAGAGGGCATTAAAACACGAAGGTATCTTTTTAAATATAAAACAAACTTCTACTGTCCTTACTGCGATTAAAGGTAATTTGGAAGGTTGGCTCATCAGTGGTGAACCCTCCCGGCGGTTTCGCCAATTTATTCTACCAGAACTCTTTCAGAGCTCTAATAGTGTATTGAACGATTCTGCTTATATATGCGACACTTTAGAATGAAGTGTTATAAAGGAATGACAATGCATTCAGAAGACACAAGAGAACCTACAGGACATGCAACAATTGTCCTGGTGTGGAACTAACACCTACCCACATATTCTCATGTCCAGCAATGGTCGCAGCCTTGCAGAAAATTGACCCAGAACAGAAGCTTTAACCACCCAAGATAGAGAACGACATCTGTGTAGAGATGTACGGAGAAATCTGAGGCTCTTCATTGGACACGACAACAACAACAACAATACAGTATACACACCCAAGATAGAGAACGACTGCTGTGATAGAGATGTATGGAGACATCTGAGGCTCTTCATTGGACACGACAACAACAACAACAATACAGTATACACACCCAAGATAGAGAACATTGCTGTGATAGAGATGTATGGAGACATCTGAGGCTCTTCATTGGACACGACAACAACAACAATACAGTATACACACCCAAGATAGAGAACGACTGCTGTGATAGAGATGTATGGAGACATCTGAGGCTCTTCATTGGACACGACAACAACAACAATACAGTATACACACCCAAGATAGAGAACGACTGCTGTGATAGAGATGTATGGAGAAATCTGAGGCTCTTCATTGGACACGACAACAACAACAATACAGTATACACACCCAAGATAGAGAACGACTGCTGTGATAGAGATGTACGGAGACATCTGAGGCTCTTCATTGGACACGACAACAACAACAATACAGTATACACACCCAAGATAGAGAACGACTGCTGTGATAGAAATGTATGGAGAAATCTGAGGCTCTTCATTGGACACGACAACAACAACAATACAGTATACACACCCAAGATAGAGAACGACTGCTGTGATAGAGATGTACGGAGACATCTGAGACTCTTCATTGGACACGACAACAACAACAATACAGTATACACACCCAAGATAGAGAACGACTGCTGTGATAGAGATGTATGGAGACATCTAAGGCTCTTCATTGGACACGACAACAACAACAATACAGTATACACACCCAAGATAGAGAACGACTGTTGTGATAGAGATGTATGGAGACATCTAAGGCTCTTCATTGGACACGACAACAACAACAATACAGTATACACACCCAAGATAGAGAACGACTGCTGTGATAGAAATGTACGGAGACATCTGAGGCTCTTCATTGGACACGACAACAACAACAATACAGTATACACACCCAAGATAGAGAACGACTGCTGTGATAGAAATGTACGGAGACATCTGAGGCTCTTCATTGGATACGACAATTGAAGGGTGTAATCATAGTTTCGGTGTTTAGACAAACTATGGATATAAGTACAACACAATTACATATAAGGATATTTGCATATCGAGCAATGTTCCGTTAGAAGCTGAACAAGAATCTAAGTGGTCTCAGCACCTAAGTCACACCACAAACACGGAAATGTCTGAGAAGGACCCGTCCTCTAATTGAACCAACCTCGAGGGGGCAACAGACAAAGTGGCCGCCCACCCCTCCCTCCTCCTCGTCTATAAAAGGCTAATCCCTAAGGGGTCAACACCCACCGTGTTTTTTCTTTCTTTCCTTCCCGATAGCTTTGTACTCGGTCAGATTTGCCGAAGGTACTTCAAAGGGCTGCTAAGGGTGTGGTTCGAGATACAGAAAATTGACACTTTGAAACTTGGATTTTTTTTTCTCTTTCCATTCCCTGTTGATCCACTTAGGACTATGTCAACGTATTTCTCCATTCTTGCAACAATTCACTTAAAACATTTGTATCTTGAATGATTTCTTCTTTTTTATAGTCCTTCTGTGCCAAGAACGTTTTATTGACAGATTTTTGAAAAGAGGGTTTTAGAACTCCAAATTAAAAAAAAAATCAATTTGCATAACCTCATAGATATCTTGAATGAATCTGTTTCAAGTATTTTATTTCAAGTATTATATTTTAATTAGGAAAAAAACACTAGAAATTTCCTAGAATAGAGTTTATGATCTTTTATTTAATATAGAATTTCGGTATTCAATTCAACCTCTGAGCTAAAGAAACATTGCAAGGTGATTGGTTAATGTACTCAACACTGATTGGTTAATCAAAGTCGCGTGATAATAAACAGCCAATCAACGCACGAATAAAAAAAGGGACCTATAAATATTAAGGAGTATATTGAGTTATCGGAAAAGGAGAAATTTAAAAATAAAAATAAATCGTAGAATATAAAATATAAATTATTTGACTTCTGACCGATGTTGTTCTTAAATGACTTTTTTTTATTAAAGCGACTAAATATTAAAACAGGATGACTTTAATTTACGCTTCATTTTACAAAATATATTTTTAAAAGAAAAATAAGAAACCTATGTGTAAATACACAAACAAAAATTCTGCGGGGGGGAAAAAAGACGAAATCATTCGTGCAAAAGGAACAACAAAAAGGTAGGGCTTGAAAAATTGCTTTGATAAAAGCGTTCTAAAGATTTTATTATCCAGAATTCTAACCCCGCTAATTGCCATCCACGTTTTATTGGCATCGTCTTATGCCTTTTTTTTTACTAAAGCAGAAGATCCAAATAATCTAAATTGAATCTTCGGAGCATCCCGAGGGCGGCGCTGCGGGCGACTGGCATGCCACAAGACAATCGTCTCCTCCAAATTAACAACAAAAAAATCCTCAAAAAGAAAGAAAAAAAATGGCAGAAGATAGTGCCATTAACGAGGGTTGTCGCATACAAATTCTGGTCGTAAAAATGGACGCCAGGGGGCTTCTTTACAAAAACAGAGTAAGGGCTGGTCCGACGCCATTTTGGATTCTCATTACGAAGTGGTCTCAAGGGATCCGCCCTGATCAAAAGATTATGATTCTCCGATCTCCTTTTTTTTTTTTTTTTTTTAATTTTGACCACGCGCCTGTGGATCTTAATTTTGGCACGTTCTTTGTGTTTGGGCCGATTTCATCGTCCAAACTTGCCATGAGTTATGAGCACGTTTTCCCATCCAGTAAATTTATTTATCAGTTCGAGAAGTAAAAAAAAACACGATATTATTTATTTACTCATGAAGTTATCTATTGCTTTAGCTATGATGAGGTGATGATGAGCCTCTGGTGAGAAGTGATGATTTCTGAAATGCATTCTGGGGTCTTGGTAAAAACGCGAGGTTCCATCCTGCAGCTATGCAAATTAACTGGACTGATGGATAGGAGCACTATATTGAATGATTTTGCTTCATATTTACATATCGGAGTTCTCATCAAGTTTTAGTTGGAATTCCACAATGTTGTGCGGATGATAGGCTCCAAGTGGAGGACGTAAATTAGTTCTTTGTTTGACTTATATGCAAATAGGGAAGATTGAAACTGATGGGGTTCTGTTGCATTATACTTGAGCTATTATGGACTCGTAAGTCTCTAATATTTCTTGTGGATGTTTTCTGGTAATGACTTATCTGAATGGTGTTATGTGCTCTTTCTGTCATATTTTATATATAATTCTTAACATTTTTTAACCTTTTATATGTTACATGATGATAGATAACTGTTACAATACGTATGTGAAAATGATAGAAGTTGAAAAACACTGATGGAAGGCAATTACACGGTAAGAAAATGAAACCTCGTCCAGAAGACATTCTTTTATTTTTGACGACGTTTCGGTGAATTTCTTCTCGTTGGGACCCCATCCATCTTCAACATAAATTATAGCAATAATCCCTACAAACTAATCTTCAAAAAAACCTGCTCAACCAATAAGGGAGAAGTTACAGATTGAATCAATATGCAACTTTATTAATAATTATGATGAGGGGAAAAAAACAGGATAAATATTCCAATGGCACTACGTGACGTAATTTGGTAGCGTTCACCCAGCGTACGATCAATGTAATCTTGGAAAATTGCATATACGTTAATCCAACCTTCAAGATTATCTTCTTCATTTTCTCTGTTGGTTTTTTTTTTTTAAATCAACTTTTTTGTGTGGGTTCAATTTTCCTTATCTTATCCTTCCTTCACTTCTCTAGATAGAGCGCCCTGGGTAATGGAATGTTATAGATGGGATATTTACATATTGCTGCTAGAGAATGTAGTGAGCTGGCAATTTTTATCCCTAGTTGCATATTGGACATACTAGCAGGGCGCCATCTCTCGGTTAGAATTGTAAATAATTCCAATGCTTTCCTTTTTTAAAATTTAAAACAATATTTTTCCTCTGTATGACTTGCTGTTATGAGAGCCCAAAAATATGTTTGGAGGGCTTGGCTCATCAGTGGTGAACCCTCACCGAAGTTTCTGAAGCTATTTGCATATTACAAAAAAGCATAAGACGTCGCAACTCTTTTTATTATTATTTGCTTGGTAAAGGAAGCTTTCGGGAAAGCCCTTCTTCGGCTAACCAAAACGTCCATTTTTGCATATTGTCCTGATATATATTTTGACAGCCCGCCGCGCAGCTAATATAAAATTTGCCGACTGAAAATGCCTTCAGTCAAACCAGCGCTTGGAATAATATTGGGAATATAATGTTAGCCATCAATCATTGGACGGATTTCTTGGCCTTTTTTTTTATTTTAAAACTTCTTTTTTGCCTTAAGCAACGCCTGGGTGCTTCTTTAAAAAAAAAAAGTTTTTTTTTTCTTTTGTTTTTCAACCCCCCCATCATTCGGCCTGCATGCAATTCAAATCAAATCTATAGGTTTTGGCAATGTTTGCATCGCAGAGGCCGCCGTCTCATTTCAAAACTTTTTTTTTTCACTAAATGCATTTATATATTATACAAAAATGACAAAAAATATTTAGCAGCCCCCTTTTTCCCTCTCTTTCTCAAGAAGCTATATTTGAGAGATTTTTGTTGTTGTTGTTGTTGAAAAACGTTTTATTGGGATAAATAAATAAATAAATAGAAAACCATTTAAAATTTAATTCGATAAAAGCCTCAAGGCCTGTTTTTTTTTACGCGCTTTTAAATCCTGCCTGTAGAAAAGCCTTCACTCGTCTTTTTTTTTTTTTTCTAATGGTCCCACTACTCTAAAAACCCATTCTAATTTTAATCGGTTTGGATTCGGTTCAAGAAGGAAAAAAAAATTTTTTCCCATCTCCGAACAACCCATCTCTCTCCTTTCGTCTTCAATTTCAGCCGTTGGACTGGAGGTTGGTCTGAATGGTATGACAGCCAAGTCTCGGTGTCTTCTATGCAAATTTATTCTTCTCAAGAATTTTCAATATCTTTTTTAAGAAGAGACATATTTAATCTTATATACATATTCTCCTAAGAAATAAAACTAATGATTTATGAAAAGAGAAGAAGAAAGAAATTAAAATTTAAAAAAAAGTGTTTTGGGAAATATGTAAATATAGAGCTATTATTATATTTTTATTGAATATTATTTACATATAGGTTATAGAGGTATAATCTCCTGCTCTATTTTTTTATTTAGAACTTCCCTTTGAGTTACGGGAGATGGCAGAAAACATTGAGTGGAGGAACTTAACAAAAAAACATTACACTATATACAACTATATATATATTTTATTTAAGCAATTGTAAGATATTTTAAAATGAATAATACTATTAATCAAGATTTTTTCGGTCTGGTAGTTTAAACTGGTAAAACAGCTGGGAGAGTTCACCACTGATGAGCCAGGCCCTCTGAATATTTCTTATCGCAGTTAGGACAGAAAGAAAGAAAATCGTTCTTAATACTCTTATTTCTTAAATATATAAATGTCGCCTTTTGTGTTTATTTTATTATTATGCTTGCTTGTACTGTACATGTCTACATATACTGGGCATGGAGGGTTTTGGCTGCTTGTACTGTAAGTACACTACATGTCTACACATGTATTACCCGGCTAAGAATCAGTGTATGTAGTGGGTTGTGACAGCTTGTACTGTAAGTACACTACATGTCTACACATGTATTACCCGGCTAAGAATCAGTGTATGAAGTGGGCTGTGACAGCTTGTACTGTAAGTACACTACATGTCTACACATGTATTACCCGGCTAAGAATCAGTGTATGTAGTGGGTTGTGACAGCTTGTACTGTAAGTCTACATATACTAGGAATTGTACTACAAGTACATTACACACATGTAGTACCAGGCCATGATATTCATGTGTAGACTACAATATACTCCGACGTGGTGTTTAGATTGAAGGTCCATGGTTTCACTGATTGGACGTTACATCGGAGTAAGTCATTTCAAGACGTACTTCCATGATACATCTGGGTGGCCATATTTGCATATCTCCAACATTGGTTTATGCAACTTTTTTTGGTTCAATGTTTCCTACCACTGAGATTACATATCTCCCAGACTTATATGTGTCGAGGATTGATGCGGAACTCGCCTACGTTTGTGAAAAATGTTGCAAAAGTGAGAAATTGTACTGGGATCTCAGGTGGATAAATTAAGAGGTATCTCTTGTTCGGGGTGCAAGCCATCAGCAACTTTTAGTTGCACGATCAGGAGATGTCTTATTTATTTACATATGTTTGTTGAGAATGTAACCAGCTTGTCATGCTGGACGTACCCCGTGTGCGCGCACACGTGTGTAACACGGAGAAATCACATTAGCCCCCTGCTAAGACCTAAGAATTAGATTCCCTCTCAAACTGCGTTTTCCCCGGAGCTGAAACAAGATTTACGCCGGGGCGTAAAAAACATTTTTCAAGAGATTAAATAAACGGCTAAAAATATTGTCCTGATTTTATTTTCTCTGGTTCATTGTTGTCGATTGGTGGAGTGTAATCCAGGGGAGTTCTCCGTCTGCTCTGGATCTATATATACATATAGGCAGGTATGCAACTTTACCTCCCCGCGGTTCTATGTCGGGCGGTGTTCTGACATCGTTTTGCTGACGTTTGACCATTTGTTGTGATTAGTACGAATATAGTTTAGATAATAACAGCAGTCTGATAATAGGGTTGAGATAGAACGGAATTTCTTCGAATTTGGTCCAAATTTTTTTTTTTTTTTCTTCTTCTAAACTCAAATATTTACTGACTGAAAGTAATTGTGAAAACGCTGGTGGGTCCAGGTAGGCTCGAGTTGGGAGGATGATTGATGGATGTTTTGTCAATATAAGTTGTAGGAATGATGGGGTTTCCTGGGTTTGTCAGGAAAGTGAGTTGTGTCGATTTGAAAACTCAATGACACATGAAATGTCTTTGGCTTTCTGGTATTGTGAAGGATGTGTCAGGTGACTAAGCTGGTGTACAGGGAGGCCACAGCAGAGGTTCGCCCTGGAGCCGCAGGACCGCACGGCCATCGTGGGTGACCGCGCCAACCTGCCGTGCCGCGTGCTACACAAGGCCGGGACGCTGCAGTGGACTCGCGACGGCTTCGGCCTCGGCTCGAACCGCGACCTTGATGGCTACCCGCGCTACGCCATGGTGGGCAGCGAGGAGGAAGGTGAGTGTATAACCCGCGCACTCGTGTAGCACGCTCGCTAACACGGCGTTCGTGCAGCGGATTTCTCCCTCCAGATCGACCCGGTCACTCTGGAGGATGACGCAGTCTTCCAGTGCCAGGTTGGAGCTTCCAACGGCATCAAAGGCATCCGTTCCCGCACCGCCCAGTTCACAGTGTTCGGTGAGTGCCAGGACCTACCTCCTGCCGTCCATGTGCTGACACCGAGTGTCCAGTTCCCCCCGAGCCGCCCCAGATCATACAAGGAGACTACCTCAAGTCCACGGCCGGCATGACCGTCGAGCTGACGTGCGAATCCAACGGAGGCAAGCCACCCGCAGAGGTGAGTGTCCCTGGTTTCCTGATCGTATTTGCATATGTTTCATTGGTGGTTACCGGAGTCCTTTCTGTACTCCTGGTTTTAGAGGTTTTGACAAAATATAGATTCACTTTTGCCGGGGGATATATACAAGATTTAGCATCTATTGACCGTTTCCGCAAACTAGCGGACTTGGGTCGGTGACAATGACACAACACCAGCTTTGGCAAATTAAAAAGTACCCACCTGGAGATTGTGGTTTCGGGCTAATGACCCTCTAAAAAAAGCTGGTTTGTCACAGACCTGAGTCCTCTAGTTTGCGAAGACGGTCAATAGACACATAGGTTGAGCTTCCATTTTGACGTGAGAGACGACTTTTCATGTAGTTTAATACATATCGGGGATGTTCTGACACGAGGTGTACTCCCGCAGTGCAGTTTGGCTGCAAGTTGGCGTAGGATCCTCTCTCTCCCCAGAATGGTGTTCTCCAACTGTCTGCAAAGTTCACAACGTGACGTGTGGATTGTAAAAAAAGGAGATAATTGTAATTGACCGTTGTAATTGCGCAATGTTCAACTGGGCTTTAGTATTCACCTCGGATTGGGGTTAATTGGACTCCTCTCTCCAGTCCTATCGACCTGGGCGGGGACTACCTACGGAGGTCCCTGCCGCCTGAGGAGTCCGTCAGGTTCCTTGTAAGAGCTTCCCTGTAGTGGAGATTGTAGTCTCTCTATATTGTGGGGATATCTGGGAACAGGACTTGTGTATATATCTAATTAACAGCTTTACACATCCAAGATAGTGGACATTACTGCTGCTGTGAGATGTATGGAGACATCTGAGGCTCTTCATTGGACACGACAACAACAACAATACAGTATACACACCCAAGATAGAGAACGACTGCTGTGATAGAGATGTACGGAGACATCTGAGGCTCTTCATTGGACACGACAACAACAACATCAATACAGTATACACACCCAAGATAGAGAACGACTGCTGTGATAGAGATGTACGGAGACATCTGAGGCTCTTCATTGGACACGACAACAACAACAATACAGTATACACACCCAAGATAGAGAACGACTGCTGTGATAGAGATGTACGGAGACATCTGAGGCTCTTCATTGGACACGACAACAACAACAATACAGTATACACACCCAAGATAGAGAACGACTGCTGTGATAGAGATGTACGGAGACATCTGAGGCTCCTCATTGGACACGACAACAACAACAATACAGTATACACACCCAAGATAGTGGACATTGCTGCTGCTGTGAGATGTATGGAGACATCTGAGGCTCTTCATTGGACACGACAACAACAACAATACAGTATACACACCCAAGATAGAGAACGACTGCTGTGATAGAGATGTACGGAGACATCTGAGGCTCTTCATTGGACACGACAACAACAACAATACAGTATACACACCCAAGATAGAGAACGACTGCTGTGATAGAGATGTACGGAGACATCTGAGGCTATTCATTGGACACAACAACCAAAATACAGTATACACACCCAAGATAGAGAACGACTGCTGTGATAGAGATGTACGGAGACATCTGAGGCTATTCATTGGACACAACAACCAAAATACAGTATACACACCCAAGATAGAGAACGACTGCTGTGATGGAGATGTACGGAGACATCTGAGGCTCTTCATTGGACACGACAACAACAACAATACAGTATACATACCCAAGATAGAGAACGACTGCTGTGATAGAGATGTACGGAGACATCTGAGGCTCTTCATTGGACACGACAACAACATCAATACAGTATACACACCCAAGATAGAGAACGACTGCTGTGATAGAGATGTACGGAGACATCTGAGGCTCTTCATTGGACACGACAACAACATCAATACAGTATACACACCCAAGATAGAGAACGACTGCTGTGATAGAGATGTACGGAGACATCTGAGTCACTTCATTGGACACGACAACAACAACAATACAGTATACACACCCAAGATAGAGAACGACTGCTGTGATAGAGATGTACGGAGACATCTGAGGCTCTTCATTGGACACGACAACAACATCAATACAGTATACACACCCAAGATAGAGAACGACTGCTGTGATAGAGATGTACGGAGACATCTGAGGCTTTTCATTGGACACGACAACAACAACTGTAGCTCGCTCAATTTACATATTTCCTTTTAACTTTCTAAATTAGAATATCTTCGTCCCAGTCATTTTTGTCATATCTAAGGAGAATCCGTATATAAACGTAATACGATAGCTCAGTGGTAGAGCATTCGACTGCAAACTTTAATCCCTAATTGATTGATGGCTTCAAAAACGGGAGAAAGAGGAAACCTTTTGTAACAAAGATCATTGGTTCCATTGTTAAGCCATCAGGTCATGACGGTACTTTGACCGTCCGAAGGATATGCAAATATATGGAGGAAATGTAGCGGCATGGTTACTGAGATCTTTCCTAGTGACAACATGGCTTGTCGGTGCGAGTTGGTGACAAACAAGTGACAGACAACCGTGACAGGGATAGTGACAGCTATGGTACAATTATTGACATCTGTCATCCATACACGGATTGAAGAGGTACAGTACACAAGGAAACTATATGAAACAAATATGTAGGATTTAAATTGTAAAAGTTGTGTTGAAATTATAAACGATTTTTATTCACAGTGAGAATCTTTTTATTTAAAATATATTTTTTTTTCAAGAGACAATTCTACAAGAGGTTTATATCAAACTGTATGTAAATACGTAAGCACATATGCAAACTGTTAGGCCTTTGATAGGAGCCTTCTGTTGAAGAGCGATTCTCGATTAAAAGCTACATATTTACAAATATATATAAATACACGCTGAGGGAAAAAACCTTTATAAAGAGACTACAGATGTAGTATGTGTCTGTATATGCAAATAAGTAATAGTCCAGGAGACTTCCCCAGCGTCGAATGGTCATTCTCCAGACAACCAGAGAGGCTCTTCGTGAACTAACATCGTTACCTCGAAGCTCAGGAAAACTTGTCAACGTAAATGGATGTGATTTCGAAACTATTATAGACACGTATGATTTTTATTAAACAATATTTTACTGCCCTTACTGCAATAATAAATTAATGGCAGTATAAAAATGTTTAATTTTTTAAAAATAATCATGTTGTTGTTGTTGTTTATTCCTTAAGTCGTTTAAAACGATCTCCATTAGGTTCCATTGTCTCAGCTTTTCTATTTTTATATTTCCTGGGGTCTTTTTTGGAGGATGTATTGGAGTAATGTCTGAAAGAATCATACGTGACAATTGACAATCAAAACAAATTTATTGACAACTCAGTCAATATTTACAAAATGAGGAAGAGATCACAAAAATAATTAGAGAAAATAAAAAGATAGTGAAAAGGGAACCAGAGACATCAGGTTCTAAAGTCTAAAGCTTTCTCAGCTAGGCGTTTCTATAATAGTATCGAATTCTCAGATGGCGCGCTATGGATCGAACTAACTGGATGTGTGACAGCTACGGTGGCTGGACGGCAATGGAGACGAGGTTCAGAAGGACATCGAGTACCGCTCGGATCCACTGGCCGACGGTAAGCGGGCCACAGCCGCCCTCAAGTGGGCCTACACGCCACGTCGGGAGGACGACGGCAAGAACTTCACGTGCCGCTCGGAGAACCCAGCGTTGACCCAGCCACTCTATGCCCGCATCCGGATGGAGGTGAAATGTGAGTGGTCATTGTCTCTATCAACAAACACCCATCAACAGTATTTACATCCGAGGTTATTTACACAACATTCACCTCTGGTGTGTCCTTCACTGTCCTCCATTTGGGATCGTTGTGCAAATCAAACGGCTAGGTTGGAAGTGTTTGTATTTACATATTTGCATACAAATTGAGGGGAAATATGTCACATATATAATATATATGTATTATATATACCTTGTGATTGGTGGAAGAGTGGTTTAAACAATCGATTTTAAACAGCGACGTATCGAATCCCGGATTGATAACTTTTTATGAAAAAAAAAATTGCTTCAATAGCCTCCGATTCTTGTAAAAGTCCAACTCTGACACACTCTTTGGTGCAAAATTCTAACTTCTTTCTACATGTGTAGACATGTTCCAGTTCATAAAGAAATCTCTAGCTACTACCCACCATGATTATCATGGCTGCTATACTTGGGATAAGTACCACCGCTAGAAAAGACACTTTTTTATTTCGTCGTCTTACACAGAGATGTAGTCCAAGAGAGAAACCCAACAGACAGTGAATGGCAGAAGTTTCAATAAAAATAAACCAGCAATATACTGCAATATCACACAACTACATATTGTTTAAAATTTATCAATCCATTTTAATTACATAAACAAACAGATTGATCCAAGATATGCATTTGTTTTAACACACACACACATATTTACATATGTACTAAAAGAAGCACCTCTCCTTTAAAATACATGAAAACAATGAATTTGTTCATAACCCCCATGTATAGAACGTTATGGTGGTAATGAATAATGTGCTCCACATAACACCACATATATAAGAGAATAATGCACCCACCGATTTCGTGTATTTTCAAGTCAACCTATATAGTGGTCATCACGAAACAAAAGAAACTAGCCAATCACGATAGACAAGGGTTCAGTCGAAGAAGCAACAGCAGAATCAGTAAATTTGCAGCTTATGTCGAGAGCCTCTATTGGCTGGGAGGAAGGAAAAACGGGATTAGAGCTGCGATGGCTTAGAGCGGGCCGTGTGCAGATCCCCCCGAGATATCCCTGGCGGCAGACAAGAAGAGCATCAAGGTGGGCGAACCTGTCACCTTCACCTGTGACGTCAAAGCCAACCCTTCTGACGTCATCTACAAGTGGTTCAGGTAAGAACTGACTTGCCTGTATGTAAATATGTAAAACAGAAAGTTTCATACTTGCGCATATGTGCCTGTGTAAATAAGTTTGTTTGAACGTATGTACATACATAAGGGTTCACGTGAGTGTGTATTTCCGTGTGCACATATGTAAGTACGTCCGTGTGCACATATGTAAGTGCAGGAAGGTTCATTTTTGCATATGTGCCTTGGAAAATAAGTTTGTTTGAAGGCGTATGGATGTACATAAGGGTTCACGTGAGTGTGTGAATATGTCTGTAGCACATATGTAAGTATGTCCGGGTGCACATATGTGAGTTCAGGAAGGTTCTTTTTTTTACATATGCGCGAGTGTAAATACCTTCGTGTGAAAGTATGTAAGCGTGTATATGTAAGTTCTCAAGTGTATGTACATATGTAGTTTTCAGCGTGTGCTCCACTGTGACTAGGACTCCTCCCTCCCGTAGTGTGACAACACACGCGTGTGCAGGAACGACGACCTGGTAGTGGGGGACCACCGCACCACCTACACACTGCCCCGAGTCACCCGCGCCCTGAACGGGGAGACTGTCAGCTGCGAGGTCACCAACTCCGTCGGCACCTCTAAGGCTACCCACACCCTGGACGTGGAGTGTAAGTCTCTGCCATATGTGTCTCTAAATAAATATATGTGGGCATATAGGAGGAGTACCGTAGTTATACCTGTCGAAGGGCTGTTGAGTCCGAAAGCTTGTATTGTCGAGATATATATATAAAGAAACTCTTCACTCAGTGAATTGTCTTTTATTTATATTGTAAATGTGCAAATAGGAGCTGGGTAGGTATTATGTGCAAATAGGAGCTGGGTAGGTATTATGTGCAAATAGGAGCTGGGTAGGTATTATGTGCAAATAGGAGCTGGGTAGGTATTATGTGCAAATAGGAGCTGGGTAGGTATTATGTGCAAATAGGAGCTGGGTAGGTATTATGTGCAAATAGGAACTGGGTAGGTATTATGTGCAAATAGGAGCTGGGTAGGTATTATGTGCAAATAGGAGCTGGGTAGGTATTATGTGCAAATAGGAGCTGGGTAGGTATTATGTGCAAATAGGAGCTGGGTAGGTATTATGTGCAAATAGGAGCTGGGTAGGTATTATGTGCAAATAGGAGCTGGGTAGGTATTATGTGCAAATAGGAACTGGGTAGGTATTATGTGCAAATAGGAACTGGGTAGGTATTATGTGCAAATAGATGTATAGGCGTATTATGTGCAAATAGATGTATAGGCGTATTATGTGCAAATAGATGTATAGGCGTATTGTGTACAAATAGGAGATGTGTAAAAGTATCATATGCAAATAGGAGCCATGTACGATAGGAGTTATGAAATCGCCCGAGTCTGCCAAAGATATGTTGCGGTTGTTTAGGCGCTCTTCTTGTGGGGAAATGCACATCTCCCTTTTAAAAGAGATTTTGTCTTATATATATGTCACAAATATTAATATGTCACCACAACACAGAGCTTCTCTCTGCACGGACAGAGTCACACGGTGGCTGTGTACAGACGGACCGTCGTTCCCCTCCGAGAAGTCCGTGGCAGCGGCGGACGTCGGCTCCGACGTGACGTTGACGTGTGCCGCCGAGGGCAACCCCAAGCCCGACCTGGTGTGGACCTTCGAGGGCAACCCCAACGTGCTGAGCACGGAGCGGACGCTGAAGATCGCCGACGTGCGGCCCGAACACGCCGGCCGGTACGCCTGCAAGGCCTCCGTGCCCGAGTTCCCGCCCAAGACTGCAGTCGTTATCCTCTACATCAAAGGTTAGTTCATCTTACCAACTTTGTCAACAAACTCACCGAATGAGACATCGCACTCTTGCATCATCGCCCCTGTACAGACAGCGGAGGTGGGTGATAAAAAAATGATGCGAGATGGGACACCAACTTTGACAAAAAATCCAGACAAAAAAAGCCAACTTGTTTACCGTGGTTTCGGGAATTTGCCTTCATCAATGCAGGGAGAGTGCCACATTTGGTAATCAAATCTATCATCAAAATTCGAAACTATTATAGACGCGTATGATTCTTTTTGAAAATAATTTCTACTGCCTTTACTGTAATGGAAAAAATTAATGGGTAGAAATTATTTATATTTGAAAAGAATCATACGCGTCTATAATAGTTTGGAATTTTGATAACAGATGGCGCGCTAATGCATCATAATATAATCGAATCTCTGACCTTTTGATTTGGAGACATCAAAGAAAGCGACTCAACTTCCGTGTTTCTCTTTTATTGACGGCAGGCGGGCGCTTCTTGTGACCTCTCCACCCACGCTTTCCTTCACTTTGGCGGCTCCTAGCGCTAATTGTGGTTCCTCTATGGACGTGTGACCGGAGAGAGTTTGAGAGGAGGGAAGGGGGGGGGGGGACAAATCCAATCTCAAGATGTCACAGCATTAATTAACTCGGTGGGGAAATTAATGGATTAGAGAGGGGAGAGGATTAAAAAAAAATGAGAGCAGCAAGTGGAGAGAGAGTTTTCTATACAGTACCCCCGGTGAAGTTGTTGTTTGACTTGAGACCTTTTACTCTCCTTGGAATTTGAAGGGGTCGAGAGGTCATCGCGCCCTCTCCCCTCTCTCTCTCTCTTTAATTTGTTCTTCTTTTTTTATTTGCATATGCCCCACGAGGTGCTGTGGAAACTTGGGGATTGTCGCAGGAAATCTTGCTGTTGTTATAGTTCCCCATTCTTAGATAATGGAACTCTATAGAATTTGTTTCCCTTTCTGGTTATGTATTTTAAAAATTATCTATTTATTAACGGGTACCGAGATGTGATAAACTAAGTGCATTGTTTTAATGCACTTTTAAAAGGAAGAGATGCCTTCATCCGGTGCATCTTAGTTTATGCACAAAACTAGCGACTCTGTTCCGTTTAAAAAAATGCACCCAAACAATCAATGCATTTAGTTTACCACCCCCTATGCAACAACGTAAAGGTTAAAATAAAACACCAGCTTTGGTAAACTCAGACAACCACCATCAGTGGGACTGGGTGAATATTGGAATATATGATGTCGGTTTTATGTTCTGTTTTGAGGTTTCAATGTGGTTTTCGAGCCAGGTTTTTGACGACAGTATGTAAATATGTATTACATATTACGAGGGGAAAATTTCGATAATAAATTGTAGAACTAAAAATAAAAGCGAGAAAGAGGTTTGTGTTGAGCGTCTGTTTATTAAACTATGCAAATGGCGAGGTTTCGAATCTAGGTAGTTCTTCCACGGGCCTATATGTAAATTAGTCAAGAAACTTCTCGTGAATGAACCTTTGACTTGAACGCCCGCGTCACTTATATACGGGAGAATTAATAGAACATTTCAGAGAGAAAAAAAGCTCAATGGTCCCAGATTCTTGCAAGAGTCCAATGTGGATGCAAGTAACCAAATGGGGCTCTGGCACATTTGTAAGTTCAAAAGTCTAACGGCTTTCTACATGTTTGATCATGTGTTGTACTTACAGTAAAAGCAATCGCTAACCCCTACCCACCATGATTATCATGGCCTGTACCACGTGTATTAGGGATAATAGACAATTGACAATTATATTGACTCTTCTAATCAATTGTTATAGAATAAAATAAAATAAAGTAAAATGTAGGGAAATATATAGTTATATGTTTAGAAATTTATTCAGTAAGGAAGGTTTCCCCACCTTGATAGAGTTCTCTTCCAGACAAGGTCTTCACTCCTCAATTCCACACCGAGGAAGTGCTTATAGATGTGTGTCTTGGTAGACGTCAGGATGTCCAGAGATGATAGAACATGTCGTGTATGTCAGGTCCGCCGCGGATAGTGAGCACGCCCGTGCAGCTGGGCACGGACCAGGAAACCATCGAGCTGGAGTGTGCGGTCCGCTCCGTGCCACCGCCCACCAAGGTGATGTGGTTCCGGCACGAGCGCCACGTGGACTCGGGCGAAGACGGCTACGAGCGCCGTGAGGAACGCACGGAGGACGGCGTGCTCAGCCGTCTCATCAAACACCACGCCGCGGTCTCGGACTTCGGCCTGTACAACTGCACGGTGTGGAACGACTTCGGATATGACAGCGTGCTCATCGCCGTGCAGCAGCCCAGTGAGTGTTCCTCGTGGTTACACGGTGCTTTTATCAAAATACGAAACTATTTTGATAACAGATTGCGCGCTAACACGGTGCTTTTACACACGGGTTACAGTTATTCTGTCCATGTCACTGTCATTTAATACATTGTTACGGTTTTTTTTTTCAGCCGTTGTTGCCAGAGTGCTCTTGTTGCAATCTTTAACTCGTATACTGAAATATACAACTATTTGAATATTGGTGAATACACTCATGGACAAAACTTGAAGAAATGGAATGTCTTTGATATCGTCGGTCGTCTATTTTTTGAAGGAGACAGAGGCAATTTTGTTCACATTGGTTATCTCGTGTGTCTTCAATAAAGGTCACTGTAATATCTTTCATTCATTTATTGTATGAATCCTGATATATATGCTAAAAGGTACAACTTCCTTAAGTTTTGTTCATGAGCCCTATTTACATATACAATCTAGTGCAGCCAATCAGTCCAGCCCTACTATGTCCTATAGTGTCCAATGTTGCAACAGAGAGGTAACCAGCACGTGTTGCACAGAAAACATCCCCGTCCTGATGATCCTCGCCGCTGTGGTGGGCGGTGTGGTGGTCGTGGTCTTCTTCACCATCATCATCATCCTCTGCCTGAGGAAGAAAGCCGTTATCAAAGGTAAGTCCGAAAGCCTTTCTCCAAACTGCAATACCCTAAATCTCTCCATAATGGGATGAGTGGCCCCCAAGCTGTTCGAAGAGAACTTCCCTGCTGATTTGCATATTTGTGGTGTCAGACGAGGAGTACAGCTCAGAGAAGAAGACAAAACAGCAGCAACAGCAACACGTCTCGGACTCCGGGTCCTCAGGAGATTCGGACCTCAAGGCGGAGATCAGGACCTCCTCCAGTCTGTCCAATCCAGCAGAGCGCAGCTGGACCGAGGAAGACAAGTACT
>CP092884.1:62257759-62317892 GCA_030710605.1 Cordylochernes scorpioides
CCTTTGAGCTAAAGAAACATTGCAAGGTGATTGGTTAATCAAAGTCGCGTGATAATAAACAGCCATTCAACGCACGAATAAAAAAAGAACTATAAGTATTAAGGAGTATCCTGTAGAATATTGAGTTATCGGAAAAGGAGAAATTAAAAAAATAAAAATAAAAATCGTAGAATATAAAATATAAATTATTTGACTTCTGACCGATGTTCTTAAATGACATTTTTTTATTAAAGCGACTTAATATTAAAACAGGATGACTTTAATTTACGCTTCATTTTACAAAATATATTTTTAAAAGAAAAATAAGAACCTATGTGTAAATACATAAACAAAAATTCTGCGGGGGGAAAAAAAAAGACGAAATCATTCGTGCAAAAGGAACAACAAAAAGGTAGGGCTTGAAAAATTGCTTTGATAAAAGCGTTCTAAAGATTTTATTATCCAGAATTCTAACCCCGCTAATTGCCATCCACGTTTTATTGGCATCGTCTTATGCCTTTTTTTTTTACTAAAGCAGAAGATCCAAATAATCTAAATTGAATCTTCGGAACATCCCGAGGGCGGCGCTGCGGGCGACTGGCATGCCACAAGACAATCGTCTCCTCCAAATTAACAACAAAAAAATCCTCAAAAAGAAAGAAAAAAAAATGGCAGAAGATAGTGCCATTAACGAGGGTTGTCGCATACAAATTCTGGTCGTAAAAATGGACGCCAGGGGGCTTCTTTACAAAAACAGAGTAAGGGCTGGTCCGACGCCATTTTGGATTCTCATTACGAAGTGGTCTCAAGGGATCCGCCCTGATCAAAAGATTATGATTCTCCGATCTCCTTTTTTTTTTTTAATTTTGACCACGCGCCTGTGGATCTTAATTTTGGCACGTTCTTTGTGTTTGGGCCGATTTCATCGTCCAAACTTGCCATGAGTTATGAGCACGTTTTCTCATCCAGTAAATTTATTTATCAGTTCGAGAAGTAAAAAAAACACGATATTATTTATTTACTCATGAAGTTATCTATTGCTTTAGCTATGATGAGGTGATGATGATGAGCCTGTGGTGAGAAGTGATGATTTCTGAAATGCATTTTGGGGCCTTTGTAAAAACGCGAGGTTCCATCCTGCAGCTATGCAAATTAACTGGACTGATGGATAGGAGCACTATATTGAAGGATTTTGCTTCATATTTGCATATCTGAGTTCTCATCAAGTTTTAGTTGGAATTCCACAGTGTTGTGCGGATGATAGGCTCCAAGTGGAGGACGTAAATTATTTCTTTTGTTCGACTTATATGCAAATAGGGAAGATTTAAACTGATGGGGTTCTGTTGCATTATGCTTGAACTATTATGGACTCGTAAGTCTCTAATATTTCTTGTGGGTGTTTTCTGGTAATGACTTCTGAATGGCTGTGTTCTTTCTGTCATATTTTATATATAATTCTTAACATTTTTTAACCTTTTATATGTTACATGATGGTAGATAACTGTTACAATACGTATGTGAAAATGATAGAAGTTGAAAAACACTCTGATGGAAGTCAATTACACGGTAAGAAAATGAAACCTCGTCCAGAAGACATTCTTTTATTTTTGACGACGTTTCGGTGAATTTCTTCTCGTTGGGACCCCATCCATCTTCAACATAAATTATAGCAATAATCCCTACAAACTAATCTTCAAAAAAACCTGCTCAACCAATAAGGGAGAAGTTACAGATTGAATCAATATGCAACTTTATTAATAATTATGATGAGGGGAAAAAAACAGGATAAATATTCCAATGGCACTACGTGACGTAATTTGGTAGCGTTCACCCAGCGTACGATCAATGTAATCTTGGAAAATTGCATATACGTTAATCCAACCTTCAAGATTATCTTCTTCATTTTCTCTGTTGATTTTTTTTTAAATCAACTTTTTTGTGTGGGTTCAATTTTCCTTATCTTATCCTTCCTTCACTTCTCTAGATAGAGCGCCCTGGGTAATGGAATGTTATAGATGGGATATTTACATATTGCTGCTAGAGAATGTAGTGAGCTGGCAATTTTTATCCCTAGTTGCATATTGGACATACTAGCAGGGCGCCATCTCTCGGTTAGAATTGTAAATAATTCCAATGCTTTCCTTTTTTAAAATTTAAAACAATATTTTTTCTCTGTATAACTTGCTGTTATGAGAGCCCAAAAATATGCTTGGAGGGCTTGGCTCATCAGTGGTGAACCCTCACCGAAGTTTCTGAAGCTATTTGCATATTACAAAAAAAGCATAAGAGAGACGTCGCAAGTCTTTTATAATTATTATTATTTGCTTGGTAAAGGAAGCTTTCGGGAAAGCCCTTCTTCGGCTAACCAAAACGTCCATTTTTGCATATTGTCCTGATATATATTTTGACAGCCCGCCGCGCAGCTAATATAAAATTTGCCGACTGAAAATGCCTTCAGTCAAACCACCGCTTGGAATAATATTGGGAATATAATGTTAGCCATCAATCATTGGACGGATTTCTTGGCCTTTTTTTATTTTAAAACTTCTTTTTTGCCTTAAGCAACGCCTGGGTGCTTCTTTAAAAAAAAAGTTTTTTTTTTTCTTTTGTTTTTCAACCCCCCCATCATTCGGGCTGCATGCAATTCAAATCAAATCTATAGGTTTTGGCAATGTTTGCATCGCAGAGGCCGCCGTCTCATTTCAAAACTTTTTTTTTCACTAAATGCATTTATATATTATACAAAAATGACAAAAAATATTTAGCAGCCCCCTTTTTCCCTCTCTTTCTCAAGAAGCTATATTTGAGAGATTTTTGTTGTTGTTGTTGTTGAAAAACGTTTTATTGGGATAAATAAATAAATAAATAGAAAACCATTTAAAATTTAATTCGATAAAAGCCTCAAGGCCTGTTTTTTTTTTTTTTTTACGCGCTTTTAAATCCTGCCTGTAGAAAAGCCTTCACTCGTCTTTTTTTTTTTTCTAATGGTCCCACTACTCTAAAAACCCATTCTAATTTTAATCGGTTTGGATTCGGTTCAAGAAGGAAAAAAAAAATTTTTCCCATCTCCGAACAACCCATCTCTCTCCTTTCGTCTTCAATTTCAGCCGTTGGACTGGAGGTTGGTCTGAATGGTATGACAGCCAAGTCTCGGTGTCTTCTATGCAAATTTATTCTTCTCAAGAATTTTCAATATCTTTATTAAGAAGAGACATATTTAATCTTATACACATATTCTCCTAAGAAATACAACTAATGATTTATGAAAAGAGAGGAAGAAAAAATTCAAATAAAAAAAGTGTTTTGGGAAATATGTAAATATAGAGATATTAGTATATTTTTATTGAATATTATTTACATATAGGTTTGAGGTATAATCTCCTGCTCTATTTTTTATTTAGAACTTCCCTTTAAGTTACGGGAGAGGGCAGAAAAACATTGAGTGGGGGAACTTAACAAACAACATTACAATATATGCAACTCTAGATGGAAAATATACAACTATATATACATTTTATTTAAGCATTTTAATATAAATTAAAATGAATAATACTATTAATCAAGATTTTTCTCGGTCTGGTAGTTTAAACTGGCAAAACAGCTGGGAGGGTTCACCACTGATGAGCCAGGCCCTCTGAATATTTCTTATCGCAGTAAGGACAAAGAAAGAAAAATCGTTCTTAATACTCTTATTTCTTAAATATAAATGGCGCCTTGTGCTTATTTTATTATTATGCTTGCTTGTACTGTACATGTCTACATATACTGGGCATGGAGGGTTGTGGTTGTTTGTATTGTAAATACTCCACGTGTCTACACATGTAGTACCCGGCCAAGTATCAGTGTGTGAAGTGGGCTGTGACAGCTTGTACTGTAAGTACACTACATGTCTACACATGTATTACCCGGCTAAGAATCATTACTTGTAGTGGGTTGTGACAGCTTGTACTGTAAGTCTACATATACTGGGAATTGTACTACAAGTACATTACACACATGTAGTACCAGGCCATGATATTCATGTGTAGACTACAATATACTCCGACGTGGTGTTTAGATTGAAGGTCCATGGTTTCACTGATTGGTCGTTACATCGGGAGTAAGACATTTCAAGACGTACTTCCATGATGGTGGAATATACATCTGGGTGGCCATATTTGCATATCTCCAACATTGGTTTATGCAACTTTTTCGGTTCAATGTTTCCTACCACTGAAATTACATATCTCCCAGACTTATATGTGCCGAGGATTGATGCGGAACTCGCCTACGTTTGTGAAAAATGTTACAAAAGTGAGAAATTGTACTAGGATCTCAGGTGGATAAATTAAGAGGTATCTCTTGTTCGGGGTGCAAACCATCAGCAACTTTTATTTGCACGATCAGGAGATGCCTTATTTATTTACATACGTTTGTCGCAATTGTAACCAGCTTGTCATGCTGGACGTACCCCGTGTGCGCGCACACGTGTGTAACACGGAGAAATCACATTAGCCCCCTGCTAAGACCTAAGAATTAGATTCCCTCTCAAACTGCGTTTTTCCCCGGAGCTGAAACAAGATTTACGCCGGGGCGTAAAAAACATTTTTCAAGAGATTAAATAAACGGCTAAAAATATTGTCCTGATTTTATTTTCTCTGGTTCATTGTTGTCGATTGGTGGAGTGTAATCCAGGGGAGTTCTCCGTCTGCTCTGGATCTATATATACATATAGGCAGATATGCAACTTTACCTCCCCGCGGTTCTATGTAGGGCGGTGTTCTGACATCGTTTTGCTGACGTTTGACCATTTGTTGTGATTAGTACGAATATAGTTTAGATAATAATAGAAGGTTGATAATAGGGTTGAAATAGAACGGAATTTCTTCGAATTTGGTCAAAAAAAAATATTTTTTTTTCTTCTTCTAAACTCAAATATTTACTGACTGAAAGTAATTGTGAAAACGCTGGTGGGTCCAGGTAGGCTCGAGTTGGGAGGATGATTGATGGATGTTTTGTCAATATAAGTTGTAGGAATGATGGGGTTTCCTGGGTTTGTCAGGAAAATGAGTTGTGTCGATTTGAAAACTCAATGACACCTGAAATGTCTTTGGCTTTCTAGTTTGGTGAGGGATGTGTCAGGTGACTAAGCTGGTGTACAGGGAGGCCACAGCAGAGGTTCGCCCTGGAGCCGCAGGACCGCACGGCCATCGTGGGTGACCGCGCCAATCTGCCGTGCCGCGTGCTACACAAGGCCGGGACGCTGCAGTGGACTCGCGACGGCTTCGGCCTCGGCTCGAACCGCGACCTTGATGGCTACCCGCGCTACGCCATGGTGGGCAGCGAGGAGGAAGGTGAGTGTATAACCCGCGCACTCGTGTAGCACGCTCGCTAACACGGCGTCCGTGCAGCGGATTTCTCCCTCCAGATCGACCCGGTCACTCTGGAGGATGACGCAGTCTTCCAGTGCCAGGTCGGAGCTTCCAACGGCATCAAAGGCATCCGTTCCCGCACCGCCCAGTTCACGGTGTTCGGTGAGTGCCAAGACCTGCCTCCTGCCGTCCATGTGCTGACACCGAGTGTCCAGTTCCCCCCGAGCCGCCCCAGATCATACAAGGAGACTACCTCAAGTCCACGGCCGGCATGACCGTCGAGCTGACGTGCGAATCCAACGGAGGCAAGCCACCCGCAGAGGTGAGCGTCATTGGTTTCCTGATCGTATTTGCATATGTTTCATTGGTGGTTACTGGAGTCCTTTCTGTACTCCTGGTTTAGAGGTTTTGATAAAATATAGATTCACTTTTGCCGGGGGATATATACAAGATTTAGCATCTATTGACCGTCTCCGCAAACTAGCGGCCTCGGGTCGGTGACAATGCCACAACACCAGCTTTGGCAAATTAAAAAGTACCCACCTGGAGATTGTGGTTTCGGGCTAATGACCCTCTAAAAAAGCTGGTTTGTCACCGACCTGAGTCCTCTAGTTTGCGGAGACGGTCAATAGACACATAGGTTTAGCTTCCATTTTGACGTGAGAGACGATTTTCATGTAGTTTAATACATATCGGGGATGTTCTGACACGAGGTGTACTCCCGCAGTGCAGTTTGGCTGCAAGTTGGTGTAGGATCCTCTCTCTCCCCAGAGTGGTGTTCTCCAACTGTCTGCAAAGTTCACAACGTGACGTGTGGATTGTAAAAAAGGAGATAATTGTAATTGACCGTTGTAATTGCGCAATGTTCAACTGGGTCTTAGTATTCACCTCGGATTGGGGTTAATTGGACTCCTCTCTCCAGTCCTATCGACCTGGGCGGGGACTACCTACGGAGGTCCCTGCCGCCTAGAGGAGTCCGTCAGGTTCCTTGTTAGAGCTTCCCTGTAGTGGATATTGTAGTCTGTCTATATTGTGGGGATATCTGGGAACAGGACTTGTGTATATATCTAATTAACAGCTTTACACACCCAAGATAGTGGACATTGCTGCTGTGAGATGTATGGAGACATCTGAGACTCTTCATTGGACACGACAACAACAACAATACAGTATACACACCCAAGATAGAGAACGACTTCTGTGATAGAGATGTACGGAGACATCTGAGGTTCTTCATTGGACCCGACAACAACAATAATACAGTATACACACCCAAGATAGAGAACGACTGCTGTGATAGAGATGTATGGAGACATCTGAGGCTCTTCATTGGACACGACAACAACAACAATACAGTATACACACCCAAGATAGAGAACGACTGCTGTGATAGAGATGTACGGAGACATCTGAGGCTCTTCATTGGACACGACAACAACAACAATACAGTATATACACCCAAGATAGTGGACAACTGCTGTGATAGAGATGTACGGAGACATCTGAGGCTTTTCATTGGACACGACAACAACAACTGTAGCTCGCTCAATTTACATATTTCCCATGAACTTTCGAAATTAGAATATCTTCGTCCCAGTCATTTTTGTCATATCTAAGGAGAATCCGTATATAAACGTAATACGATAGCTCAGTGGTAGAGCATTCGACTGCAAACTTTAATCCCTAATTGATTGATTGATGGCTTCAAAAGAGGGAGAAAGGGGAAACCTTTGGTAACAAAGATCATTGGTTCCATTGTTAAACCATCAGGTCATGACGGTACTTTGACCGTCTGAAGGATATGCAAATATATGGAGGAAATGTAGCGGCATGGTTACTGAGATCTTCCCTAGTGACAACATGGCTTGTCGGTACGAGTTGGTGACAAACAAGTGACAGACAGCCGTGACAGGGATAGTGACAGCTATGGTACAATTATTGACATCTGTCATCCATACCCGGATTGAAGAGGTACAGTACACAAGGAAACTATATGAAACAAATATGCTATGTAGGATTTTAAATTGCAAAATGTGTGTTAAAATTATAAACGATTTTTATTCACAGTGAGAATCTTTTTATTTAAAATATTTTTTTTTTCAAGATACAATTCTACAAGAGGTTTATATCAAACTGTATGTAAATACGTAAGCACATATGCAAACTGTTAGTCCTTTGATAGGAGCCTTCTGTTGAAGAGCGATTCTCGATTAAAAGCTACATATTTACAAATATATATAAATACACGTTGAGGGAAAAATCCTTCATAAAGAAACTACAGATTTAGTATGTGTCTGTATATGCAAATAAGTAGTAGTCCAGGAGACTTCCCCAGCGACGAATGGTCATTCTCCAGACAACCAGAGAGGCTCTTCGTGAACTAACATCGTTACCTCGAAGCTCAGGAAAACTTGTCAACGTAAATGGATGTGATTTCGAAACTATTATAGACACGTATGATTTTTATTAAACAATATTTTACTGCCCTTACTCTAATAATAAATTAATGGCAGTATAAAAATGTTTATTTTTTTTTTAAATAATCATGTTGTTGTTGCTTATTCATCAAGTCGTTTAAACAATCTCCATTAGGTTCCATTGTCTCAGCTTTTCTATTATAGTCCTGGGGTTTTCCCAGAGGTCTTTTTTGGAGGATGTATTGGAGTGATGTCTGAAAGAATCATACGTGACAATTGACAATCAAAACAAATTTATTGACAACTCAGTCAATATTTACAAAATGAGGAAGAGATCACAAAAATAATTAGAGAAAATAAAAAGATAGTGAAAAGTGAACCAAGGACATCAGGTTCTAAAGTCTAAAGCTTTCTCAGCTAGGCGTGTCTATAATAGTTTAGAATTCTCAGATGGCGCGCTATGGATCGAACTAACTGGATGTGTGACAGCTACGGTGGCTGGACGGCAATGGAGACGAGGTTCAGAAGGACATCGAGTACCGCTCGGATCCCCTGGCCGACGGTAAGCGAGCCACGGCCGCCCTCAAGTGGGCCTACACGCCACGTCGGGAGGACGACGGCAAGAATTTCACGTGCCGCTCGGAGAACCCAGCGTTGACCCAGCCACTCTATGCCCGCATCCGGATGGAGGTGAAATGTGAGTGGTCATTGTCTCTACCAACAAACACCCATCAACAGTATTTACACCCGAGGTTATTTACACAACATTCACCTCTCTGTGTGTCCTTCACTGCCCTCCATTTGGAATCGTTGTGCAAATCAAACGGTTAAGTTGGAAGTGTTTGTATTTACATATTTACATACAAATTGGGAGGAAATATGTCACATATATATATACCTTGTGATTGGTGGAAGAGTGGTTTAAACAATCGATTTTAAACAGCGACGTATCGAATCCCGGATTGATCACTTTTTATGAAAAAAAAATTGCTTCAATGGCTTCCGATTTTTGTAAAAGTCCAACTCTGACACACTTGTAGGTGCAAAATTCGAACTTCTTTCTACATGTGTAGACATGTTCCAGTTAATAAAGAAATCTCTAGCTACTACCCACCATGATTATCATGGCTGCTATACTTGGGATAAGTACCATCGCTAGAAAAGCCACTTTTTTATTTAGACGTCTTATAAAGGCCGGCTTGTAGTCCAAGCGAGAAACCCAGCAGACAATGGTAGAAGTTTCAATAAAAATAAACCAGCAATATACCGTCATATCATACAACTATATATTGTTAAAAATTTACCAATCCATTTTAATTACATAAACAAACAGATTGATCCAAGATATGCATTTGTTTTAACACACACACACATATTTACATATGTACTAAAAGAAGCACCTCTCCCTTTAAAATACATTAAAACAATGAATTTGTTCATCACCCCCATATATAGAACGTTATGGTGGTATTGAATAAAGTGCCCCTCCATAACACCATATATAAGAGAAGAATCCACACACCGATTTCGTGTATTTTCAACCTATATAATGGCCATCACGAAACAAAAGAAACTAGCCAATCACGATAGACAGGAGTTCAGTCGAAGAAGGAACAGCAGAATCAGTAAATTTGCAGCTTATGTCGCGAGCTTCCATTGGCTGGAAGGAAAAACGAGATTAGAGCTGCGATGGCTTAGAGTGGGCCGTGTGCAGATCCCCCCGAGATATCCCTGGCGGCAGACAAGAAGAGCATCAAGGTGGGCGAACCTGTCACCTTCACCTGTGACGTCAAAGCCAACCCTTCTGACGTCATCTACAAGTGGTTCAGGTAAGAACTGACTTGCCTGTATGTAAATATGTAAAACAGAAAGTTTCATACTTGCATATGTGCCTGTGTAAATAAGTTTGTTTGAACGTATGTACATACATAAGGATTCACGTGAGTGTGTATTTCCGTGTGCACATATGTAAGTACGTCCGTGTGCACATATGTAAGTGCAGGAAGGTTCATTTTTGCATATGTGCCTGTGTAAATAAGTTTGTTTGAAGGCGTATGGATGTACATAAGGGTTCACGTGAGTGTGTGAATATGTCTGTAGCACATATGTAAGTATGTCCGGGTGCACATATGTGAGTTCAGGAAGGTTCTTTTTTTACATATGCGCGAGTGTAAATACCTTCGTGTGAAAGTATGTAAGCGTGTATATGCAAGTTCTCAAGTGTATGTACATATGTAGTTTTCAGCGTGTGCTCCACTGTGACTAGGACTCCTCCCTCCCGTAGTGTGACAACACACGCGTGTGCAGGAACGACGACCTGGTAGTGGGGGACCACCGCACCACCTACACACTGCCCCGAGTCACCCGCGCCCTGAACGGGGAGACTGTCAGCTGCGAGGTCACCAACTCCGTCGGCACCTCTAAGGCTACCCACACCCTGGACGTGGAGTGTAAGTTTCTGCCATATGTGTCTCTAAATAAATATATGTGTGGCATATAGGAGGAGTACCGTAGTTATACTTGTCGAAGGGCTGTTGAGTCCGAAAGCTTGTGTTGTCGAGATATATATATAAATAAATTCTTCCCTCAGTGAATTGTCTTTTATTTATATTGTATATGTGCAAATAGGAGCTGGGTAGGTATTATGTGAAAATAGATGTATAGGTGTATTATGTGCAAATAGATGTATAGGTGTATTATGTGCAAATAGGAGCTGGGTAGGTATTATGTGCAAATGGGAGCTGGGTAGGTATTATGTGCAAATAGGAACTGGGTAGGTATTATGTGCAAATAGGTGTATAGGCGTATTATGTGCAAATATATGTATAGGTGTATTATGTGCAGGTATATGTATAGGTGTATTATGTGCAAATAGGAACTGGGTAGGTATTATGTGCAAATAGATGTATAGGCGTATTATGTGCAAATATGAGATATGTAAAAGTATCATATGCAAATAGGAGTTATGGAATCTCCCGAGTCTGCAAAAGATATGTTGCAGCTGTTTAGGCTCTATGCTTGTGGTAAAATGCGCATCTCCCTTTTAAAAGAGATTTTGTCTTATAAATATATGTCACCACAACACTAGAGTTGCACGGACGAGAGTCACACGGTGGCTGCGTACAGACGGACCGTCGTTTCCCTCCGAGAAGTCCGTGGCAGCGGCGGACGTTGGCTCCGACGTGACGTTGACGTGTGCCGCCGAGGGCAACCCCAAGCCCGACCTGGTGTGGACCTTCGAGGGCAACCCCAACGTGCTGAGCACGGAGCGGACGCTGAAGATCGCCGACGTGCGGCCCGAACACGCCGGCCGGTACGCCTGCAAGGCCTCCGTGCCCGAGTTCCCGCCCAAGACTGCAGTCGTCATCCTCTACATCAAAGGTTAGTTCATCTTACCCACTTTGTCAACAAATTCACCGAATGAGACATCGCACTCTTGCAACATCGTCCCTGTACAGACAGCGGAGGTGGGCGATAAAAATAATGTGAGATGGGACACCAACTTTGACAAAAAAATCCAGACCAAAAAGCTAACTTGTATACCGTGGTTTCGATAATTTGCCTTCATCAATGCAGGGAGAGTGCCACATTTGTTAATCAAATCTTTCATCAAAATTCGAAACTATTATAGACGCGTATGATTATTTTTGAAAATAATTTCTACTGCCTTTACTGTAATGGAAAAAATTAATGGGTAGAAATCATTTATATTTAAAAAGAATCATACGCGTCTATAATAGTTTCGAATTTTGATAACAGATGGCGCGCTAATGCATCATAATATAATCGAATCTCTGACCTGTTGATTTGGAGACATCAAAGAAAGCGACTCAACTTCCGTGTTTCTCTTTTATTGACGGCGGGCGCTTCTTGTGACCTCTCCACCCACGCTTTCCTTCACTTTGGCGGCTCCTAGCGCTAATTGTGGTTCCTCTATGGACATGTGACCGGAGAGAGTTTGAGAGGAGGGAAGGGGGGGGGGGGGGGGGGGACAAATCCAATCTCAAGATGTCACAGCATTAATTAACTCGGTGGGGAAATTAATGGATTAGAGAGGGGAGAGGATTAAAAAAAAAGAGCGCAGCAAGTGGAGAGAGAGTTTTCTATACAGTACCCCCGGTGAAGTTGTTGTTTGACTTGAGACCTTTTACTCTCCTTGGAATTTGAAGGGGTCGAGAGGTCATCGCGCCCTCTCCTCTCTCTCTCTAATTTGTTCTTTTTTTTTATTTGCACATGCCCCATGTTGTTGAGGTGCTGTGGAAACTTGTAGCAGGAAATCTTGCTGTTGTTATAATTCTCCATTCTTAGGTAATGGAACTCTATAGAATTTGTTTCCTTTTCTGGTTATGTATTTTAAAAATTATCAATTTATTAACGTGTACCGAGGTGTGATAAACTAAATGCATTGTTTTAATCCACTTTTAAAAGGAAGAGATGCCTTTATCCGGTGCATCTTAGTTTATGCACAAAACTAGCGACTCTGTTCCGTTTTAAAAATGCACCCAAACAATCAATGCATTTAGTTTACCACCCCCTATGCAACAACGTAAAGGTTAAAACAAAACACCAGGTTTGGTAAACTCGGACAACCACCATCAGTGGGACTTGGTGAATATAGGAATATATGATGTCGGTTTTATGTTCTGTTTTGAGGTTTCAATGTGGTTTTCGAGCCAGGTTTTGACGACAGTATGTAAATATGTATTACATATTACATGGGGAAAATTTCGATAATAAATTGTAGAACGAAAGATAAAAGCGAGAAAGAGGTTTGTGTTGAGCGTCTGTTTATTAAACTATGCAAATGGCGAGGTTTCAAATCTAGGTAGTTCTTCCACGTGTCTATATGTAAATTACTCGAGAAACTTCTCGTGAATGGACCTTTGACTTGAACGCCCGCGTCACTTATATACGGGAGAATTAATAGAACATTTCAGAGAGAAAAAACGCTCAATGGTCCCCGATTCTTGCAAAAGTCCAATGTGGATGCAAGTAACCAAACGGTAAATTTGTAAGTTCAAAAGTCTAACGGCTTTCTACATGTTTGATCATGTGTTGTACTTACAGTAAAAGCAATCGCTAACCCCTACCCACCATGATTATCATGGCCTGTACCACGTGTATTAGGGATAATAGACAATTGACAATTCAAACAATTTAATTAACTCTTCTAATCAATTGTTATAGAATAAAATAAAATAAAATGTAGGGAAATATATAGTTATATATGTTTAGAAATTTATTCAGTAAGGAAGGTTTCCCCACCTTGAGAGAGTTCTCCTTCAGACAAGGTCTTCACTCCTCAATTCCACACCGAGGAAGTGCTTATAGATGTGGGTCTTGGTAGACGTCAGGATGACCAGGGATCATAGAGAGTGTCGTGTGTATCAGGTCCGCCGCGGATAGTGAGCACGCCCGTGCAGCTGGGCACGGACCAGGAGACCATCGAGCTGGAGTGTGCGGTCCGCTCCGTGCCGCCGCCCACCAAGGTGATGTGGTTCCGGCACGAGCGCCACGTGGACTCGGGCGAAGACGGCTACGAGCGCCGTGAGGAACGCACGGAGGACGGCGTGCTCAGCCGTCTCATCAAACACCACGCCGCGGTCTCGGACTTCGGCCTGTACAACTGCACGGTGTGGAACGACTTCGGATATGACAGCGTGCTCATCGCCGTGCAGCAGCCCAGTGAGTGTTCCTCGTGGTTACACGGTGCTTTTATCAAAAGACGAAACTATTTTGATAACAGATTGCGCGCTAACACGGTGCTTTTACACACGGGTTACCGTTATTCTGTCCATGTCACTGTCATTTAATACATTGTTACGGTTTTTTTTTTCAGCCGTTGTTGCCAGAGTGCTCTTGTTGCAATCTGTAAATCGTATACTGAAATATACAACTATCTGAATATTGGTGAATACACTCATGGACAAAACTTAAAGAAATGGAATGTCTTTGATATCGTCGGTCGTCTATTTTTTGAAGGAGACAGAGGCAATTTTGTTCACATTGGTTATCTCGTGTGTCTTCAATGTGTCTGTAATATCTTTCATTCATTTATTCTCTGAATCCTGATATATATGCTAAAAGGTACAACTTCCTTAAGTTTTGTTCATGAGCCCTATTTACATATACAATCTAGTGCAGCCAATCAGTCCAGCCCTACTATGTCCTATAGTGTCCAATGTTGCAACAGAGAGGTAACCAACACGTGTTGCACAGAAAACATCCCCGTCCTGATGATCCTCGCCGCTGTGGTGGGCGGCGTGGTGGTCGTGGTCTTCTTCACCATCATCATCATCCTCTGCCTGAGGAAGAAAGCCGTTATCAAAGGTGAGTCCGAAAGCCTTTCTCCAAACTGCAATACCCTAAATCTCTCCATAATGGGATGAGTGGCCCCCAAGCTGTTCGAAGAGAACTTCCCTGCTGATTTGCATATTTGTGGTGTCAGACGAGGAGTACAGCTCAGAGAAGAAGACAAAACAGCAGCAACAGCAACACGTCTCGGACTCCGGGTCCTCAGGAGATTCGGACCTCAAGGCGGAGATCAGGACCTCCTCCAGTCTGTCCAATCCAGCAGAGCGCAGCTGGACCGAGGAAGACAAGTACTCAGTCCCGCCTGCCCCAGGCGACTTTCCTCCCAAGTCTGTAAGTCCAGCCACAAATACTTAGCATCGGGGGTGTTCAGGAAAGCATGGAATTACGAGAGTATAACTCCTTTATTCTTAACAACACTAAAAATTACACTTAAACTAGTTAAACGTTTTGAATTTTAAAAAATTCAATCGGCTAACAATAATTATCTTTTATTTTGTGCATTTGAAAGAAAAATATTATTCTATAGAACTAACTAACAAAAATTGAAAAATATTACCACTATGTAAATATGTGCCCCACAATACTAATTTGAATAATACATTAAAATAATATAAGGTAAAGTATATTTATTGTTAACCTATTTTATTTCATAATTTTTCATATATTATACTTTCAGGAATTTCCTTTTTTCAATCCTGAAAAATCGAAATATAGATTTAATATTTTATATAATTTTTATAACACTCAAAGTATACATTGAAAACTCTCATATGCAACTACCTTTGTAAATTCAGAGATAGTCTATCTCCGCCAACAGCTCTTCTAAGAGAGACCTAGAGAATGGCTTGCCCTCGAAATCTTGTGTAATTCCTTTTTAATAATAATAATTATAAAAAAAAAGGCTGTGTGACGTCATCTAATCCTTTTGGATATAATGTTTATCTAAAAAAACACGAGAAATCAATTTATATACCGATTCTCTCTATAAAGAATCGACGTATGTTTAGTGTTTTGTAAATAACGTCAGTGATTAATGCTAAACAATATATAGAGTAGATTCTCTTTAGAGTACTGATGGGTAAAAATAAGGAAGAAATAATTTAGAATAAATAAAGTTATATTGGAAATATGTAAATATATATATAATATGTAAATATAGAGCTATACTTATTATAATATGATCATATATACACATAGGTTATCGGTATATTCTCCTGTTTTCCTATTTTCATACAGATTTCCGTGATTTGTATTTATATTTTAATGTTCTTCTGTATTGTGTTTTCCTACATTCCGACTGTGTGTCCAGGAGAGTCAAAGTAACAATGGGTACATCCCCTATGTGGACTACACGAGGGATTACAATCCTCCCCTGGGGGCCAGCCGGGACAGCGGACTGTATGGCAACTCCCTGACAGACCTGACGTTGGACCCGCGGTACCGCGCTGCGTACGCCAATCCCTACCTGCGTGGGTCCCAGGCCACGCTACCCATCCCGCCTGCCGTCTACGTGACGTCCACGTGGAGTCCGGGGACCGCGGAGTCCGGCAGCCCGCCAAACCACTACATCACCACTCAGCAGACCCCGCTCAAACCCGGAACCCTAGCGACGCACGTCTGACAACGACAGATGCCTTCGGGCCCGTGAAAATCTCTTTGCTCATTTCCCCCTACCCCACCCAGGCGCTCGGGTTTTTTAATTTTTTTTTTCACTTGCAGGGAAAAAAAGAAGTTTGCCAAACCCCGCAGCGGCGCAGCGGTGGTTATTTTGTCCATTGTGCCAACTGTACATACCCCCACATGTCATCCATCCTTAACCCCCCTCAACCACCCATGTTAACAGGATGTGCAAATGGAAAACCAAATTGTTACTGTACAGTTTTAGAGTCTATCATTCGAAGGCGTTTCAGCCGCCTGAGCAACTCAACGTTGGACTGATGATTATTCAGCAATTTATTTTTTGTTTATTATCTTCTGTCTGTGGTGCTTTTTTGTTCATAAAACCCAACCTTTATTATCTTTCCATATTTTCTCTTTCTTTCCATATATTTAATAGATAAGTATATAATTTGATTTTTATATTTATTTCCGTTTTTAAATATATATATGTAAGAGAAGAGAGCTATATGTAAATGAGAAGGATCTATACATATATATATATATAATTTTCCCTCATTTTTTTTATTTACATTCATATCAATATTTCTATTGTTTCATCATTCCATCTTTTTTTTTTTTACCTTTTTTTTTGTTTTTGTAAATATGTTTACCTTCCCTTTCTTTCCATTTAAATTTATATTCACAATTGAAGAGTGGAATGAGAATGGAATTGGGAAAAAAATGATGATTGATCCCCGAGGCACCAAAAATGGCTTTACTTTAAAAAAAAAAAAAAATTCGTTTTTTTCTATTGAAGTATGTAGCAAGGAGAAAGCAACATACAAATTCAAGTTTGCATCATTATATACTATATTCAAATGCATATCTTTTTTTTAACTGGTCAAAAAATTTCTTTAAAAAAATGCCTTTGTGATCTTTAAATTGTTCTCTCTCTCTGTTATTCATTATATACCCATGACTTAATTTTTTATCAGTATTGAATATTCCAACATTAATAGCTATTATATCATATTAAAACAACTTTGAAATTATCTCTCTGAAGCTATTTTTATATATTTTTAGAAATGTATTCAATGTATACTGAATATAATTGAGTTGAATCTAATTTATATAAAATATTTATAAATATATACTCCAAAAGTTTGAAAATTAATTCATTACATAAAATAATTGTATAATATGAAATCAATAGCATATATACTTTTTCTTGTTCTAAATTACATTTATATAGCGACTTAATGTGGAAATTTTGCATATCTTTGGGTGATAAATAATGAAAAATATTTAATTTGATATGTTATAACTAGTTGTCTCTTAGTGCCACAAGTTTGGGGGGTAAAAATATGCTACAAACTTGAAACTCGAGTAAACATACTAAATTACCTTTGTTAAAGTCAGTTCTTGCGATTTTCTCAATTTTTTTGGTGCCCTGGTCGACCTTGCCTTGTCTCAGTGTGGCCTTCTTTCCTTTGCTCACATCCTCCTCTGTGATTGAAACGTGGGTGTATGAAAAGCTCCAAGTTTTTACCTCATCATCCTCCTTTTTATAGATTTATCATCATCTTTTTCTATCAGTGTTGTTGCGCCCGACATTTCTCTCTCTGCATCCCTCTTTTCTCCCCTTTTTTACCTAACACGACAATGCAGCTGTGCTCGGGCATTAGAAGAGCTTTAAAAAAAAAATTAAATATTAATGCCTAAATATATCAATTTTTCAGTATATTTTTATTATATTTTTCTTATTTATTATTTTTCCCTTTATATAAAAATATATTAAATTCTTTTTCTTAATTAAAAAAAAAGTTTTAATATAAAAATAAAATAGTATTGACCGTTGACTAGGTAAACAATTTACCTAATATCGTTTGCTTTAATTTCAGTATTGGATTATAATGTTTGTTTGATTTTTTTATAGGAGTAATTAATAATTTTGGAATCAAAGTATTAAATTAATATTTTGTTATTATTATTCATTTAAAATAAATTTATATTGCTATTAAGAGAAGCCGAATTTTTTCCATTGACCGTAATCTTTACGAGGTAAATATGAATTTTGTTGCATCATTTTTCTGAAATAGTATTTATATTAAGATATGAAAAATTAATATATTAAAACTTCTTACCCAATATTTATATATTTGACAATCATATCTTTTATTGGCAAGATTATTTCACACAAGCATTGTTCTTTTATATATTCATATATATTTTAAACTAGTCATTTATACATATATTTGCTTATTATTTAATAATGCATCATTTTTTATGTTAATCATTAAATCTAAAATTGAAAGGACATTGCAAGTTTTATAAACTCTTTTGATCTTTCTTTTTTTTTTCTTGTTTTTCTATTCATCAAAAGAAGCTTGTGTTTTAGGATGTTTTGAAATCTTCCTTGTAATTTAATGTATATGGTCAAATATAATGTAAAAAAAAAATTGTAAATGTATTAAATATTTTTACTTTTATCTATTGGGTGTTTTTTGTTAAGCCTTGACATTCTTTTGGTTTGATAAATTTCATTCTTTTTTTGGAAATTTGCATTTTAAAATATGAAAATTTGTTAGAATATACCATTAGTAAAATTGTTAAGGTAGCTGATTTGTAGTTAGCTGTTTTTTTTTTTTTTTTTTTTTTTTAAAGTTAGCTTTGGGTTTGGTTAGGCTTAAAATTGGTTAGATTTGGGTTAGGCCTAAGTTAGTAATTGAGCCAATGCATTTGAAGATGACTTGAAACAGAAAATCTCATGTAAAGTGTGTAAAAACCAATATGTTTAAATGGATAATAATTGTGTAAAATGTGTATTATCAACTAAACAATTTAGATATTAACTCAAAGTAACAAATCTAAATAAATAGTGAGTGACATTTGGGTAACTGTTGTTACAATCATCAGACAAAAATACTGAGTTTCACACTATTTGGTCTTATTACCTTGTGTTTCTAATTTATAATACAAATTATACCTTATCATTTAAGCGTAAAAAAAAAAAGGCACCTCTCCCTTTTTAATAACACACAATTCTCTTTGTTCACTTATCATCATGATAATCTATGCATTCTTCCTTTAATGGTTTGATGTATTGTTTGGTACAATTTGGATCAGAGAGTAGAAACACACAAGCTAAACAGACGACACCTTCAAATAACTAGTGTACATGATGATAAGGCACAATTTGGATTATTCTATATACAGTTACATTCCTCATCTCCTAATCAACTCTGTCACCGTTTGCTTTTTTTTTTTTGGAATGGCACCCTCCTATTGGTTGGCTACGATCATGGCACCTTTGCCCCCCCCCCCACTCGCTCTTTCGTTTTTGTAACTATTGTGTTGGAGCGGGTCGCTCCTTAAATAAATGCATATATTAGTTAATAACTAAATGGAATCCTCTCTTTCCTTTTCCCAGTAAGAGTTGCCTACGGAAGCCAACAGTACATAGACAGATAAAGCACATAGGCTATAGTTATTAACTAATATATGCATTTATTTAAGGCGCCAATTTATAATTGTAACAAATAGTATTTGAATAAAAACATTCAATCGGGTAAAACACAGGCGTTGCCCGGGTCATTCGGCTAGTAGATTATAAGACCACATCCAAATAAATAAATAAATAGTGTGTGACGTTTTGGTAACAGTGTTGTTACTATCTTCATACTAAAGTACTGAAACACATTCAGTACTTGTACACAGTAACTGACATTTAGTACTTTGTCTGAAGATGGTAACAACGCTGTTACTGAAATGTCACACACTATTTATTTATTTGGATTTGGTCTTATTACCTTGTGTTTATTGTACATGATGTTTCTGTAAAAGCATTGATGTTAGTTACAAGAAAATAAGGCCTAATCCAAATAAATTAATAGTGTGTGACCTTTCAGTAACAGCATTGTTACCATAATCAGACAAAAGAATTAAAAAAAAAAATTGTCTGATGGTAACAATACTGTTACCAAAATGTCACACACTAATAATTTATTTGAATTAGGCCTTATTTTCTTGTATCTATAATCTATAATAATCCAAATTGTGCTTTATCAGCATTGATGTTATATATGATGGTAGAAATGCTGTTACTGAAATGTCGTATGCAATTTATTTATTTGGATTTATCGTCTGCTTAGCTTGTGTTTTGATACACTTTGTTTATTAAAAGGGAGTGGTGCCATTTTTGTATATCCTTCTACCATATTTTTTACAATGTACAATTTTTGTTTCTTTTTGGCAACTTTAATTCAGAATATAAAAACCTAATCACAAGGTAATAAGACCAAATCCAGGTAAATAAATAGTGTCACAATTTGGATTATAGATTATAAACACAAGGTAATATACCAAATCCAGATAAATAAATAGTGTGTAAATGTGTTATTTGGATTTGGTCTTATTACCTTGTGTTTATATATGAAATAGAATATCTGTAATTTACCAAGATTGGTTTTGTTAAAAATATGCATAAATTCAGTAGAACCGCTCTCTAAGAGACAACACCAAGTTACAAAGCCATTGTCTTTTAAGAAGAGAGGTGTTTTCTTACCAACGAGTAACTAAATAATAAAAATGGTGATTTAGTCAATGAAAATTGTCCTTTGTGGAGAGCTGTCCTCTAGTAGGAGTTTCTTCTCATGGAGTTTGTTCTATTTTTTTATTATCCCTATTACACGTAGTACAGGCCATGATAATCATGGTGGATAGAAGTTGGTGAGTACTTTTACTGTAAGTGCACCACATATCTACACATGTGAAAAGCAGTTCGACTTTGCACTTACAAATGTGCCAGAGCACCGTATGGTTACTTGCACTCGCTGGTGGGGTTGGACTTTTTCAAGAATCAGGGACCATTGGAGCATTTCTATTTTATTAGGTTATACTGACTGTTAACTAGCCGTTAATATTGAAAGGGATTCTCTGCCTTAAGTCTCCATTACATTATCTAACAAGTCCTGTCATGATGGTTGTCAAACAGACACCATCAAGGGTCACAACTGATACCCTAATATGATTGAGTGGAGATAAGAAAGAAGACAAGTCCTGTTCTTATCCTAGGTAGCTTTAAAAAAGTCTTTGTTAATTGATTGAAAAGGCACAATTTGGATTATAGATTATAAACACAAGGTAATAAGACCAAACCCAAATAAATAAATAAATAGTGTGTGATGTTTCGGTAACAGCATTGTTACCTTCAGTACTTTTGTCTGAAGATGGTAACAATGCTGTTACCGAAACATCGCACACTATTTATTTATTTGGATTTTTGGTCTTATTACCTTGTGTTGTTAATTGATTGTTTTTTCAAATATATGGCATGTTGGGAAATAGGGCTGCTGCGTTTACTTCTACCCCTTATCCTCCCCATTGATTTAAAAAGTTCATTCCTGCATATCTGATGGGATTATTTGTCAATGATAGTTACAATTTGAATTATAGAATCTAGAAACATAAGGTAACAAAACCACATCTCAATAGACAAAACTGACCTTTCAGTAATGGCATTGTTACCAAAATATTACGGCCACACAAATAAGTTACAGAAATGTCACATATGATAAAGCACAATTTGGATTATAATAAAAGAAAATAAGACCTAATCCAAATAATTTATTAGTGTGTGACATTTCGGCAACAGCATTGTCACCATCATCAGACAAAAGAATAAAAAAAAATTGTTCTTTTATCTGATGATGGTGACAATGTTGTTGCCGAAACGTCACACACTAATAAATTATTTGGATTAGGTCTTATTTTCTTTTAGAAATGTCACAAATAAATTACTTATTTGGTCTTGTTAGCTTACGTTTGCCAATAATAATAATGATAAGTGTTGTTATCCATAGATAAATATTCAAAAATGTCTTTCATTTGCAAAAATTACCAACCATATAATAAGTCTTATCGGATGTTCTGGAGTTTGAGCTGGTGAAACAGCTGAGAGGAATCACACCACTGATGAGCCAAGCCCTCTCATCATATAATTTACTTAAGTGTAGTATGGTTTGTAGAGGTAGTTTGGTTGATATTAAAAGAAACATTATAGCATTAAAAATACAAGAAAATAATCAAAAAACATAAAGCACAATTTGGATTATAGATTATAAACACAAGGTAATAAGACCAAATCCAAATAGTGTGTGACATTTCGGTAACAGCAATACTTTTGTCTGAAGATGGTAACAACGCTGTTACCGAAATGTCACACACTATTTATTTATTTGGATTTGGTCTTATTACCTTGTGTTTAGGTCTTATTTTCTTGTATCTATAATCCAAATTGTGCTTTATCCTTAGCTTTAAAAGGTATAAAATTTTTAAAAATAACACAGGCTAGAACTTTATAGGAATTGCAGTAGAATAACCTCCATGAGAGGACACTCCTGCTAGAGGACACCTCTCTACAAAGGACAGTTTTCATAGTCAAAAATGACCATTTTTACTATTTAGTAACTCTCAGACCCCTAACAATTGTGAACACCTATCACCCACCCCCAAAAAATCAGGCCCTGAACTATTTTCCCACTATGTACTAAGTGCAATTCTCAACCTGCAACCTCAAAACACATTATTGACTGAATTAACTCATCCATTGATGAGCTCTACTCATCTCCAGCAGACACCATCAACAAGCTCTACAAGCTTGATACTCTAATATGATTGAGTGGAGATAAGAAAGAAGTAACTCTTTAGTAAGAGGACACCACTCCCTATAGGACACTTTTGCTCTCTAACTAGATGTTGTCTTTTAGAGAGAATTAGTTCTACTGTACTTGCTGGAGGGTGATTTAAAAAATGTGGTAGCTGGAGAGAAGAAGAGGAGAATCCAAATTTTGGTATTGCCAATGACACCAAATATAACAAGTAGTCTAATGCTAAACAGAATGGAGACTGTGTGTTACTCTCACTAGACCAAATTCTACAAGCTGTTTCAGTAACAGAATTGTTACCATCTCCACACTGAAGATGGCAACAATGCTGTTACCAAAATGTCACAAATTATTTACATATTTGGGCATGTTACCTTGCGTGATTATCTTTCTTGGATCTATGATCCAAATTGTTTCTCTTTATAGGAATTACTTCCAAGCATAACGTTAGACTCATAGGACTTTGGTGATAATCATGGCTTGGTTATAACAGAGAGCAACTTATATAATAAGACCTAATCCAACTATAGATCCAAAAATGGATTAGGACTCTTCTTCTTTCTTATCTCCACTCAATCATATTAGGGTATCAAGCTTGTAAAGCTTAAGACTTTTGATGGTGTCTTTTTTGACAACCATCATGACTGGGTGAAGTAGAATGCCTTTGTCATTAAGACTGGGAGCACTACTCAGTGGCAGGTCGACTTAGCTCCAAAATAAATGGCTTAATTGTAAATTCTCCAAGTTTCAAGTCCCAATTATTTTAATTCTGGTTTGATAACAACATAAAATCTTGGTCTTAAGTGATGTTTTAGCCAGATTTTACTCCATATATATATTTACATTTTTCTCAAGGTAATAAAACCATTTCTAAATAAATACTGACTGTTATTTTGCTTATTAAATAATTTATTAGAAATATTACAATCACATTTATTTTAAACAAAATAATAGATATCAGAACTTATAAAATAAAAGAAGTTTATTTACCTTCTTTAAAAATATTTACATAAAAGAAATTTAACAAAACAAATTTAATCCAAAAATTAAACAATCAAAATTTACGTATCTCTCGACAGAATGTGTTTACTCTACTTCTAGTCAAAACCCAATAAATAAATATATACAAAATTTAATTATTTTTATAAGTCCATTTACATCACTGACGTTTCTGTAACAGCGTTGTTACCATCAGACAAAAGTTATGAAAAAGGTGAAAACAGTGTAACAACACTCTTACCGAAATATCACACTATTTATTTGGATTTGGTCTTATTACCTTGTTTCTAATCTATAATCCCAATTGTGCCATATTCCCAACTTATTTACACGAAAGATCAGAGTCACAAACTGGGTATAAAATCTGTTGATTAATTTAAACATATTGGGCCACAATTATGCAAATATTTCCCCCCATATTTCACTATCCTTAATAAAATTGGACTCCTCTGTTTGCCATCAAATTTCATTAGAACTTCATTATTTATTGGGGTCACAATTTGAAAGTCCACTTTAATCAAACCCACTATAGTCATTTTTCAAATCCCAACAAAATATTACCTTAAATATCATCGTCATCATTTTAGGGCTTTCTAATGCCCAAAATTAGAAATATTTTTTGAAAGCTACTTTTCTTTTTAAATATATATGATAAGGTACAATTTGGGTTATAGATTAGAAACACAAAGGTAATAAGACTAAATAAATAGTATGTGACGTTTCGGTAACAGTGTTGTTACAGAAACGTCACACACTTTATTTATTTGGATTTGATCTTATTACCCTTGTGTTTCTAAATATGTAAGTGTAAAATTATTAATAATTTTCAAAATATGATTTACTTAATTTAACTGGCAATTCAGACATGTCAAATTAATGCAACAAGAAACACTTTTCCCTTGGAATGTTGAATTAGAGGTTTGACTTTTTTCATCTTTTGAGGTGATGAATTTAAAAGTTGTTTTTTTCCTCAGGCATATTGTATTCATCATGTGGGTTACTGATGGGACATTATGTAGCATACAAATAAGTGATTCCCTTTTAATCCAATTCTCTTGTGAAAAAGATGAAGGGTTATGTGGAAATGGCAGCAGAGAATGTGTTTGTGCACATACATTCTGAAATAGTTTTCCTCCACATCTACAGTGAATCTTTCAAGAAATGATGTTTTAAATGTGTTGGTTGCTCAGCTTTTTGACATCTGGTTATGTGGCGAGAAGAATGCTCAAGATATCAAAGAAGTTTGGACAAGATTTAATGGAAAGTTATAACCTTCTAGATGTGAAGTAATCAAAAGGAAATGGAAGTTTATAGAAGTCTCATATTTATTCTGAGGATCATTAGGAGATTGACCCTACTGGAGGGATGATACATTGTGAAGGAAGAGGTGGACAGACTAAGGAAGGATTTATTTTATAATATACTAGAATAGTGTGGGGAATTAGAAGATAGGAAGTGAATGTCTCAGAACAAGATGGTGTTCCATGACAGCTGACCTCTGTATCTACGGAGATGGCTACACAGCATGACAGCCTTTGAAATGAATAAATCAAAAGGAAATGTGGAAATTTGAAGGAAGTTCTCCAGCAAATATCTTTCTTCGTTCAAAAGAAATCTTTGCGGGATAATTGTCAAATGTCGTTCTACAATCATAAGCTGCATTATATTGTATTATAAATAAACATTTGAATTTTAAAAATCACATTGTCATCTCTCATATTTCTGTTGAAAGTTGTAATTGTGACTCAAAATATAATATTAGGTTTAAAAAGAAGTTATTTTAAATATATAGACATATTTCCTCCCCCTTTAAAATGGTATTATTATCCCATGATGATAGGCACAATTTAGATTCTAGATCAGAAACACAAGATATAAGACTAAATAAGTGAATTATAGGAGACATTTTGGTAACAGACTTGTTACAGAGAGGTTACATGTACCAAAAGAGGCACCTCTCCCTTTAAAATTGTATTAAAATATGCATTTGGTTTATCCTCCCAGTACAAAATGTAATAGTGGTGATAAGGAATGAGGCACAACACCAATTTTGGTAAATTCAGACAAAAGTCAACTCCGCCTTTGCCAGTCCCAAGCCCGGATGAAAAAGGAGGAGGGGGAGCAGTAACAAGCTCACTAAAAAACCTGGGCTCAGCTGGCCCGGCTGATAGTACCCTGTAAGGGCTCCTAATCCAGGGATACAGGATGAGCAGCGTTTGTACTCCATGTTAGGAGCGGCTGCACATGGCATCTGTTCCTCATGTCAGAGGCGGCCATTTCTTTTGGAGCTAAGTTGGCCTCCCACTGAGTAGTGCTCCCAGTCTTAATGACAAAGGTAGACACATTTTACTTTACCCAGTGTGGAGATAAGAAAGAAGAAGACAAAAGCCAACAATAATTTTGGTACACCATCCTCTTTGTTGTATTCAACTAGGCTTTAGGTCAATAATTTATTTGGTCCTCTCTTGCTACCTTGTAATGCAGTGTGACAGTTTATTATAAAAATGCCAAATAAAAACTTGGCTATCAACTGTACTATGATTATTACAATTATGATTAATAAGCTCTAATGCAATTTATTTATTCAAGTTGAGCATGTCAGTTAAGCCACTTGTTAAATTTGCATACCTTGTTGCCCAGCCTACTTCTCCTCATTTACATATGTGCCAAATTTGATAATATCTATTATTACTCATATCTCTTAATGTGTGAGTTTAAGAAAGTTTTTTTTTTGTTTGTTTGTTCCACAGGCCATGTTATAAGTAAGTGAAAAAAAAAAACTTGTCTTTATAAATCCATATTTTCTTTTTTTTTTATGTTAATTGAATTTTCTTTTAAAATTATTTTCTTGTTTGAAGGGAGAGGTAAAAGAAAATGTATCAAAATGTAACAAAGTTGCAGGAAGATGATATTCATGTACCAAAAGTTGTACCTCTCTTTTAAAAAATGAATTAAAATAATACTTGAATTTTGATTCATCACCCTAGTTCAAACAAAGATGGTGATTTAGGAAAATTAAAGCAAAAAACCAAAATGTATACCATGGTTTCAGACTTTGGCCCTCATCATTACTGAATTTTAATTAAGAAAGAATCTTAGGCATCCAAAATATCTTATAACAGATGCTAATGCATCAAAACTGGTGTTGTTTATTACCATCTTCTTTCTTATCTCCACTCAATCATATTAGGGTATCAAACTTGACAACCATCATGACTGGGTGAAGTAGAATGCCTTTGTCATTAAGACTGGGAGCACTACTCAGTGGCAGGCCACAGACTTAGCTCCAAAATAAATGGCCGCCTCTGACATGAGGAACAGACACCATGTGCAGCCGCTCCTAACATGGAGTACAGACACTGCTCATCCTGTATCCCTGGAGTCCTTACAGGGTACTATCAGCCGGGCCAGCTGAGCCCAGTTTTTTCAGTGAGCTTGTTACTGCTCCCCCTTCTCCTTTTTCATCCGGGCTTGGGACCGGCAAAGGCGGAGTTATTACCATATTAATGTTTTGTACTGGGGTGATAAAGAAACATTACCAGTGATAAAGCACATTTTGGATTATAGATTTTAATACAAGAAAATAAGACCTAATCCAAATAATTTATTGGTGTGTTACGTTTCGGCGGCAACAGCATGGTCACCATCATCAGACAAAAGTATAAAAGCATTTTATCCTATTGTCTGATGATGGTAACAATGCTGTTGCTGAAACGTCTCACACTATTAAATTATTTGAATTAGATCTTATTTTCTTGTATTGAAACAATAGCAGGTGCTCCACTGTTGGTACATGAATGTGATTGGCATTGAAGTCCAGTGTGTATTCCCCCAGTAGTCTTCTTCTTCTTTCTTATCTCCACTCAATCATATTAGGGTATCAAGTTGTGACCCTTGATGGTGTCTGTTTGACAACCATCATGACTGGGTGAAGTATAATACTCTGATCAAAAAGTTTCGACACTTTGCTCATAAAATCCTGAAAACTCAATATATTTTCTCCCGGTTTGTGGCAAACGCAAGCGTCACCCTTGGCTTGGAGACCTGCCAATTTTCAAAAATTGTGCGCCACAACAGCGCAAGCAGTGGCTGTTCGAAGTGAAGCCATTTTGCCTGTGCTTCGATTTTGTTAGTCACCGAAATGGAGGATCAACGAATTTGCATCAAGTTCTGTGTGAAAAACGGATTCAAGGGTGCCGAAATTTTTAGGATGTTGCAAACAGCCTACGGGGATGCCGTCATGAGCTGAAAATGAGTTTTCGAGTGGTACAAGCGCTTCAAGGAGGGTCGTCGGGAAGAGACCGCCGACAACGAGCATTCCGGGAGACCGCCCACATCAATCACACCTGAAAAAGTGGACAAGGTGTTGGAACTGGTGCGTGAAGACCGACGAATAACTGTCAGGGAGGTCGCCGAAGAAGCAGGGATATCATTCGGGTCGACTCGATCGATAATGAAGGACATTTTGGGAGTGAGAAGACTCAACGCCGTTCTCGTTCCCAAAGATTTGACTTTTGATTTTAAAAAATGCCCGGAAAGAAACGGCCAGTCTCAATCTCGAAGCGACAACCGACGACCCCGAATTGCTGAAGAGTGTCATTACTAGAGACGAAACATGGATTTACGACTTTGATTCGGAAACTACCCAACAGGCATCGGAGTGGCGCTTCAAAAATGAACCGAGACCAAAGAAAGCGAGGAAGGCTCCCAGCAAAGTAAAGGTCATGTTGACGGTGTTCTTCGACTACCAGGGCATCGTTCATCATGAATTTCAACAAGGCTCTACAATAACTGCTGACTCCTACCTGGGAGTTTTGAGGCGATTGATGGAAGCGATCAGGCAGAAACGGCCGGAGCTGTGGAGGAGCAAGTCGTGGATCCTTCACCACGATAACGTGCCGGCGCACACAGCCCTCAAAATCTCTAAGTTCCTGCAGGACCACTCAACCTCTGTGTTCCCCCAACCCCCCTACAGTCCCGATGTGGCCCCCTGCGACTTCTTCCTTTTTGGAAAGCTCAAAAAAAAAGTTAAAGGGTCGGAAATTTCAGAGCATAGAAGAGATCAAAGTGGAATCGAAGAAGGCCATGAAGGCGATCCCGAAAACAGACTACCAGAGGTGTTTTGCCGATTGGAAAAAAAGGTGGCTGAAGTGCACCGCGGCCAATGGGGACTACTTTGAAGGGGACAATTTGAATTTGGTAGAATAATAAAGTTTTTTTAACTTATGAGCAAAGTGTTGAAACTTTTTGATCAGAGTAGTATTTTTAAAAAAAATGTAGGTCCCACATAATTTCCTTATACTGATGACCTACTGTAGTTTTTACTGTTCATTTTTTTCCATAATAAAAACTTGAGATATAAACTGTCATAGTTATATCTTTATTTGATATAGAAAACAAAGGCTAGACAGTGGAACCTACATTATATAACAGCCTCTTTTATAACAGAAACTTGGTTAGAACACCCTAAAGTCCCTAGCTTGAAGAGTTACAATTGTTTTAACTATGGTTATAAAACGTGCCCAATGCAGGATTGTGGTTGTTGGCAGTCTGTATCAAAGCTACACCAATTCAATAGTTATGTTGACCCCTCCCTGACAAGCAAGCTGTGTGACAGCTGGATGACCCCAACGCCACCATCTCCAACATCCTGGACATCCTCAGGAAGATGGTGAGTCCTTCCTATTTACATATATCTGCTATGTTTTATTAATCTGTATGTGTATGTCACATATTCCAAGCACACGTGGTACAGGTCATGATTATCATTGTTAGTCTTCTTTTCTTATCTCCACTCAATCATATCAAGTCAAGACAACCATCATGACTGGGTGAAGTAGAATGCGTCTGCCTTTGTCATTAAGACTGGGAGCACTACACAGTGGCAGGCCGACTTAGCTCCAAAAGAAATGGCCGCATCTGACATGAGAAATAGACGCCATGTGCAGCCACTCCTAACATGTATTATCAGCCGGGCCAGCTGAACCCAGGTTTTTTAGTGAGCTTGTTACTGCTCCCCCTCCTCCTTTTTTATCCGGGCTTGGGACCGGCAAAGGTGGAGTTTTATTGTGAGTAGTAAGCGACTGCTTTTACTGTAAGTGCACCACATGTCTAAACATGTAGAAAGCAGATTGATTTTTGAACTTACAAGTGTGCTAGAGGGGTTGGACTTCTGCAGGAATTGAGGGACAGTTGAAACAACATTTGCTCCAGACAGAAGTGCCTAATGCAAGATTCAATCCCAGGTCACAATTGTAGAAGATCAATGGTTTCTATCACTCCTCAACCAACCCATAGATAGAACTTGTGAGAGACCTAGCCTTTATCTCTGATGACTCTGGATTCTACATGAGAAGCACAAGACCAAATACCTGGCAGTAACAACATCTTCAGCAGACATAATTACTGTATTTTTGATGGGCAGCAAAACACTATTACGTCACTATACAATACCTACAGTAGAACTACCTCTCTGTAAAGGACAACCTCTACAGAGCCAAAGTGTCCCTTTAGAGGGAGGTATCCTATTACTGGATATAGTTGCTAATTAGTAACAATAGTAATTTTGGCAATGAAAACTGTGTGAAGAAATATCCACTCATTGAAGTGGTTCTACTGTACTCGGTCTTGTAATTCCTATCCCAAATATGGAACTGACCTACTTGGGACACCTAATGAGAGCAATTGGATTAAAAATGACGTTGATGTTGGGAAGCATTTTGAAGGAGAAAGACCTGCAATGAACTGACTAGGAGTCAAAGAAGCTACCAGAAGGTCACTGGATGATCTGAGAGTGGTGGGCAGCAACGGATCAAATTGGATAATATTTGTCACCATTTAGTCATCAAAGTTGATTTGATGGACACTAACAACAACAATCCAATCTCAAGGTAATAAGACCAAATAAATAAATAGTGTGTAACGTTTCAGTAACAACATTGTTACCATCATCAGACAAAAGACTGAATATATGAAAGACTGAATATGACTGAAGGGTGTTATTACCTTTTGTCTATAATCCAAATTGTACCTTATCAATTTCTATTTCTAGTGGAAAGAAAGCTGTCATTTCCCCTTGGTGCCACCATGTCTCACCCAGCCTGTTGTTTACTTGAGTAGAATAGTTGATTGAGAGTAGAATGGCTGCCATGGAGTGGTCAGCTGGGGCCTCATGGTATTATGACAACCAGGGTTTGGGAGAACCTGTAGACTTATCAGTTTTATAATTAATTCTCAATGGCTCACTAATTCTCACACAGGTCCAACCACACCATGTGTGCAAGTAACCAAACAGGACTCTGGCACACTGATAAGTGTAAAAGTCAATGTGTAGACATGTGGTGTAACTTACAGTATGAGCAACTGCAAACCACTTCCCACCATGATTATCATGGCCATTTGTAAATGGTCTAAGTAGTGTTAGAAAATTTGACACATTTCTTTAGCTTGGAACACAACTTGTCAGCCCAGATTAATACAGTAGCCTTGCTATGGTACACCTCTCTCAAAGCTACACCTGGCTAATATGTATTATAAAAGAAATAAACATTTAGCAATCATTTATGAAAAGGCATCTCCTTATCGTGCAACTGAAAGTTGCTGATGGCTTGCGCCATCTATCGGAATAAATATCAACTATTCTCGTTGATTTTTAATTATTCCAGAATTGGCCAAGAAATCAACAAGAATAGTTGATATTTATTCTGATAGATGGCGCAAGCCATCAGCAACTTTCAGTTGCACAATAAGGAGATGCCTTTTTCATAATTTATGCACCTTATCCTAGTACAATATCACATTTGTATTATTTTTTCACATTTAGCAATAAGTTTGTTCATTAAACAAAACTACCATCTTTCAAGCTCTTCAACAGACAGAATTGTGCTAAGAGTGAAACACTGGTGAGATTGAGGTGTTTCAGTGTTGTTAGACAAGCTGTAGGATATGGTCTGGAATTCTTCAGTTGCTGGGATACAATCCTGACACTTATTGCTAAGAACAGTATCAACACAAGAGTTTGATGCCAGTTTAGGAAACCCCATATTTAGTTAACATCCAGGAATATGTGTTTCTTCAGAGATTATGGTTCTGGCTTAAAAGTCCTTCTATAGAAGAGAACCTTATAAACAAAGTATTTGTTTGAAATGATAGACTTTGTGAGAGGGCTGGCCTGCTAACACCTTAGTATCTCAAATTTTCTCTTCTTGTAGTCCTGCCTTTGAAAACTGTAGCCATTTTTTTTACAAATTATTTTTCACCCTAGCTACAAGGTAATAAGACCTAACCCAAATAAATTAATAGTGTGTGACATTTTGGTAACAGTGTTGTTACCATCTTCAGACAAAAGTACTGAATTGAGAAATTTTACCACAGCATGTTTTAAATAGTTACTGTGGTATAATTTCTCAATTCAATACTTTTGTCTGAAGATGGTAACAACGCTGTTACTGAAGTGTCAGACACTATTTATTTGGATTTGGTCTTATCACCTTGTGTTTATAATCTATAATCCAAATTGTGTACCTTAACAAGAAGTATCTATCTAATTGTAACCAAAGACCACAACTTCTTGGTTTGGTCACAACTCCTCAAATCTATGAGGAGAAATTTATTTTATATTTCTTCTCTCATAGCTTTGATAAATCAGTAAAAAGAGTGTTTTTCTTGAAAGCTTGTCTTTTGTTACATACTTATTGTTAATTTTTAAGGCACAATATGGATTATAGATTATTACCTTGTATCGTTAAATTTTGTTATTATAAGTTTCTATAAACTTTCCATCTACCCGGCTGGCCACACCATGTTACAGTAGAATCCCCCATGAGAGACTAGAGTCTAAAAACTTGGTCTTTCCTGGAGTCTGTCTCAGTTTGGGTTTGGGGCATGATATAGGCTCTGATGAGGACTTGGAGAGACCAGGTATTTAGACTATGGTCCTCATGGGAGGAGACTCCACTGCAGTATAAAACCTGACTTGTTAAGAAACCTGTTGACATGTTACTCCAAACATCCAGTGTGCCTAGTAAATGTTAGTTGACACCTGTGTATGTGCAAATTGAAACTATATGGCACATTTTCTTTCTCTTTTTTTAATAAATAAAGCAACACTTGATAAGCACAATTTGGATTATAGATTATAGCTACAAGAAAATAAGACCTAATCCAAATAAATTGATAGTGTGTGACATTTTGGTAACAGCGTTGTTACCATCATCAGACAAAAGAATGGAAATAGAGGATAGCTTCAGATCCTGAAGTCTTTAAAATAGGATCTTCAAGTAATGGTATCAACATTGACTTTGGAATTCTTCAGCTCATAGGAAGAATAACTTCTTAGGTCCATTGATGTCTATCAAAAATGATAAACCACAATTTAGATTATTCTATATACAGTTACGAGCGTCATTCTTCGTCGCCTCTGTCAAGGTTTGCTTTTTTTTTTGGAATGGCACCCTCCTATTAGTCGGCTACGATCACGCCACCTTTGCCCCCCTTTTTGTAACTATTGTGTTGGAGCGGGTCGCTCCTTAAATAAATGCATATATTAGTTAATAACCAAATGGAATCCTCTCTTTCTTTTTCCCAGTAAGAGACGCCTACGGAAGCCAACAGTACATAGACAGATAAAGCACATAGGCTATAGTTATTAACTAACATATGCATTTATTTAAGGCGCCAATTTATAATTGTAACAAATAGTATTTGAATAAAAACATTCAATCGGGTAAAACACGGGCGTTGCCCGGGTCATTCGGCTAGTAGATTAGAATTACAAGGTAATAAGACCAAATCTAAATAAATTAATAATGTGTGTGGTTTCAGTTACCTCATTTATTATACAAAACTTCACACACAATTAATTCATTTGGATTAGGTCTTATTTTCTTGTAGCTAAAGCAACACTTCTATTGTTCATACTAAAATAGAAAAATATTGGGAGGGCCTGGCTCATCAGTGATGAATCCTCTCAGTGGTTTTGCCAGTTTAATCTACCCTACTATAAACACAAGGTTATAAGACCAAATCCAAATAAATAAATAGTGTGTGAGGTTTAGGTAACAGCGTTGTTACCATCTCCAGATAAAAGTACTGTTACTTTCATAGTACTTCAGTACTTTTGTACTGTTGACTGAAACGTCACACACTATTTGGATTTGGTCTTATTACCTTGTAGTTCTAATCTATAATCCAAATTGTGTCAGAAGCACAAGTTGACGTGATGTCAGTCAGTTGGTATTTAGAAAGACTTCCTTTTTGTGTGTATATACGTTGGATTTAGTTATCAAATAATGATAAGGCACAATTTGGTTTATAAACACAAGGTAATAAGACCAAATTTCTAACTCTATCAATGCTATTTCCTTTTTACTTATCCCAAGTACAATATGGCCATGATAATCATAGTGGGTGGTTAGCTACTGCTTTTTTTTACCATATCACCATGTAGAAAGTAGCTCAACTTTTGCACTTACAAGTGTGCCAGAGCCCTGTTTGGTTACTTTGCATTCAGTTGAACTTTGTATGTTAATATTTTGAAACAACAATACTCTACATAGTTTGAATTCACTTTAATCTTAATTGACAACTTCACATATCTCTTACTTGTTAGAACTACCAAGTAATAAGACCAAAGAAATAGTATGTGACATTTTGGTAACAATGCTGTTACCGAAACATCACGCACTATTTATTTGGTCTTATTACCTTGTGTTTATAATCCAAATTGTGCCTCATCATGACTTGTGGGTAGTTGAAGAAGGTTGAGGTGGGTTTCATCTTTAGGCCAGTATTGTTTTGTTTAAATCTTACAAGATTGTTTTAATTTTTTAAAACTTGCATTTAATAATAGTGTCATTTGAATCATAGATTAGAAACACAAGGTAATAAGATCAAATACATAGTGTGTGATATTTAACAATTTTGTCTGATGATGGTAACATCACCTCTACTAAAATGTCTCACACTATTTAGATTTGGTATTACCTTGAACTTGCAATAAAATAATTTTTTTTCTTTTTATTAAATTAAATAATTTTTTTTTTTTTTTATCAAAGTCACTCTGCTACAGGTTCATCTTAAATAGGACGGGGTAGAATAATTTATTTATATTGTCACAGTAATAAAGGAGACGTAGAATAAAATAATAATTTATTAGATGACTTTAAATAGTTTGAGGGATAATAAAAAAGAAGAGATAAACTAATTTAAATGGATAAAAATAATGGTAAATTAAGGAAGTAATGTCAGAGACCCAAATGGCTGGCGATCGGCTACACCCTTCAAGATGGCGGCTATTATTTACAAACTTCTCGCCTAGCGCGCCCACCATCTATCAGAGCTTAGGTACATAACATTCGCCAAGCTGCCAATGTATTATTTACAGTTACACACTGTGTACATTTTTGGTTTTGACATTATTATACAGGCACACATCAACATTACCTTTTATAAATAAAAGACTTTACACAAAAACTTGTTTGATTTAACTAAAAGAAACAAAAAAAAAAGGCTCCAATGGCCCCCGATTCTTGCAAAAGTCCAACTCCACCAGCGAGTGCAAATAACCAAACGGGGCTCTGGCACATTTGTAAGTGCAAAGTCGAACTGCTTTTCACATGTTTAGACATGTGGTGCACTTACAGTAAAAGCAGTCGCCTACTTCTACCCACCATGATTACCATGGCCTGTACCACATGTACTAGGGATAAACAAAAAAAAAACTAAAAGAAACTTATTGTTGACTTTGAGTTGTTTTTATAAAGTTAGTGTTCTAGGGAGAGTGTAACAATAATAGAGCCACATGTTTAATCTGTTATTTACTAAGGTGATGTTAAACAGGTGGAGCTAGAAGACCAAGTCAACTGGAGTGGAGGCGGCTCGCTGCTGGTTCCCCTTCTCCTTGAGCCGGGCCTGGAGCAGCGTGTGATTGGCCACTCCAATCCTGACGTTCATCTGGCTGATGTCTGCCTTGAGCTGGGCTAGGGCCTTGCGCACCTTCACCAGCGGGGGTGCCGTCTGTCATACTGGAGCCTTGTTCCTCCATCTCTGACTTCACCTGCTCCAGCTCCTCTGTCAGCTGCCACACAACAACAAGTGACAGAGTGCTGCTTCAAGATGGCAGCTTGGAGACTTTGCATGCTGCTCAGGTGCCCGTGTCACCTGTGGAGGGAGACCACAAACCCTGGAGCCAGTGGAGGTTGTCTGCCCAGTGTGAGCCCCGGTGTCTGTTACAATGTGTAGTTAGCCATCTAGACCAGTCTAACTTCTTTGATTCAACCCCTTTTTTTTTTCAAATCCCAATATGGCTATTTGATGTTGTTAGCATCCATCAAGTTTAACTTTTAGTTACTACACGGACAAATAAACTCTTTGCCCTCATTTTTGCTTGTTCAAATATTCTCCAATTTGATCTGATAGTAATCATCCCTCGCAGCTCATCTAGTGAACTTCTCTCATCTAATGAACTTCCGCTAGCTTCCTTGACCGCTTCTAGCCAGCTCAGGCTCTTTCTCTATTTCCTCAATTTGCTCTCATTATATGTCTGAAGTACGTCAGTAGTTATTTGCCTACTTGGAATTCTAGGGATATAACAGGATTCATTTCATTTAATATATAAACATTTAACCTTTTATCTGTCCATGGCACTCGGAGTAGCTTTCTCCATGTCCACATTTCACAGGCTTCAATTATTTTCTTTCTTCTTCTCTGAGAGGCCAGCTTCATAAGTGACCACAGAGAATACCAATGTCTCTACAATTCTTTGCCTTGATCTTCCATTATCTTTTCCAATTCCATCGTGGCGTCCCTTCCTAATGCTTTTCTTCTTTTTACTTCCTCTAAGAAACCTCCCATCTTATCAATGAGGTGATCAACTATCCCAATTGTTTTCTTGTTGAATTTCAAAGATATTTATATTATAATTTTTGGTCTTTCTGATATTTAATCAACTATAATTCAATACAAAATTCTGATCTCTTGGGGTGTTGAATTAAAGAAGTTAGACTGTAGGGAAATTAATTTCAGTAATGGCTTTTGTTCCCATTTAAAAGGAGGGTTTTCACTGCCAAGGACAGTTACAAGCTGGCAGGATCTATCCCAGCTCTCCTCACACACATGCTGTGAAGTACAATACTGGTTGGAGTGGGTAATCCAACTTCCTGGCCCCATGTGGGATATATATAACACTTAAATCTTGGAGATATAATGGCAGGTGAGGGCCAGTCTCTGAGATGGCTTTAGTGATGTGCTGTAAGACATGTATTGGGAACAAAGACCGCACAGCACTAAACTCATCTCAGAGACAGGCCCTCACTTGTCATTACATCTCCATCTCCCATGGAGACAAAAATCCTACAGAAAGTTGTATGTACTTCACAGCACACGGGAGAGGGTAGTTGGGATAGATCCTGCCAGCTTGTAACTGTCCTTAGGTAATTGAAAACTCTCCTTTTAAATGAGAACAAAACCATTACTGACTCCCAACAAACAGACTGGGGGCTCACACCACAGACAGCCTCCGCTGGCAGGAGGGAATGTAGTTCCCCTCCTCACGAGCAAAGGGGGTACTGCCATGAGTGTGTGTATAAGAGAAAAACAAACAGAGAAATAAAGAAATATATTTTGTATTTTATTTACTTTTGTTCCATTATTACACCTACACCCCCACTCTGTACCTACCTACCCTCCCCACTCCTGGGTGGCAAGGTGACCTGTGGTGCCCCCACAACTGGGAGGGTCAGTAGACCACCAGCCAATCAGGGGACAAACTGGTGATTACAGGACCACAGGGTTGTTACATCTGGTTGCCACTTAAGACACTTTAGTGATGGAGGGGGTGTTCCACCAGGAAGTGAGAACTGCGGTGATGTTAAACTTATCTGAACACCTTAGATTCCACTATGTGACACCTATAACTAGAACACTAATTAAACCTAAATAGAGTAGAAATAAAAAGCATTTCTCAGAATCCCACCTATTACTTCAGAACAAGTATTTATTAGCTAAACCACCAGAGCCAAGTTGCTGGAAGATATCTAATAACACCAGAGAGAGAGGTAGTACAAACAACATTCCCTGACAACTCCAGCAGTCAAGTACAACATTATAACTCAAACAAGAACTGTTTGGTTGGAAGAGGAAAGCAATGTGACTGACTGAACAACAACCTATGAATGCAGCTTGCCTAGCTCTTAGAGAGAAAAGCTATTGATACAATTGGTAGGAAAATACTCGTAAAGAATATTATTATCAAAGATGAAAGAAGGCAATAATAACTCCCATGTTATTGACCAAGGAAGGTAACAATCAATGAAATCTACCTAGATGAGGTGTGTGTCACAAGAACTAACACACATAAAATAGCAAAAGGTGTCAGATTGGATAAAGATAACTTGTGTAGGTTGCAAAAACCTGGATAACAACAAATCACCTAGCTTGTCAGCAAAGGTAGGTGAATGGTAGAGAGAGAAGACCAAACAGGAGGAACTGAGAAGACAAAGCTAGCACAATATTATGGCTATCAGAGAACAAAGACTGGAAAAGCCATGTACTAAGACATGGTAGTGCCTAAGTAAAGATTGATTGAAGACAGTAACAGACATCAGTGGACCAAGTGAAGTCACCACCCGACTATGGATCTTGGAGGAACCTGGCTGTACATCAGGACAGTGTCAGAACACCAAGTTCCCAGACACCATTCTCTCAAGAAGTGGAGGCTCATGGAATTCGTGTAATCTTCACACAAGGGGATAAGAAACAACAACAACCTGGCCAGACCAACTATTACTTATAACATGTCCTGATACGGCAGTCCTGTAACAACCCACAAACCTCCATAGTAAAACCATGGGCCGCCATTAAAACTACCAAAGTTGCATCTGAATCCAAGATGTCAGTTCTCCATGTTTAAGCTGAAGCTAAGTGTCTCATTCCTTGAACCAACCTACAGTTACCCATAAATTTGCCCAAGTTTCAGGCACTTAGGATTGGAAAGAAAGATGTAATTATACATAAGCACATGGTTAAAAGATACAATTTGTGACAAATGGTCCAACATCACCACAGTTCAAACTGTTTGTTCACTTCCTGGTGGAACACACAATAAGTCCTGTGAAAATATAAAGTTATAATGGTTATTACCACTTTTGTTGTTGTTGTATTGAGAGAGAAGACATTTCTACAACCACTAAAGTATGAAAATTATAAAATATATAATGAAAATAACTTTATATTTTCACAGCTACATGTCATTTACCAAGAAGTGTGTCTTAAGTGGCAACCAGATGTACAAACCCTGTGGTCCTGCAATCACCTCAGCACCAGGCCTGTCCACTGATTGGCTGGCTGTCTACTGACCCTCCCGGGGGGGGCAGGTCACCTTGCCACCTCTCTCACCTAAACCACACTTACATAACAACCAGAGACATAGAGGGGAAGCCATGTTTAACACAAGTTTTGATACAATAGAGGAATACATAGGAAGGGGCTTATATGAAAAGTGAGAAGATTCTTCCACTATATATTTTTTGCTTATCCCTAGTACATGTAGTACAGGCCATGATAATCATGGTGGGTACAAGTAGGCGACTGCTTTTACTGTAAATCTTCCACTATAATCTTATATAAAACAGTATCCATTTAAAGTTAAACCTCGCTATAACAACACCCCCTGGGATTTTATATGGTTAGAACCATGTTGTTGTTATGTAAAACTGACATACCCTACTGAGGTAGAACAGAGAATTGTGGCTTTTCTAAGTGGGAAATGGCCCCAACTGATTAGTTCTTGTAATCAACCAAATGAATACATTTTTCTCTCTGTACTGAAATAATCTTAGCAATTTTATGATAAAGCACAATTTCTTAGCAATTTTACTTCTATAAGAATCACCCAAGATGAAATAAGGAGTTGCTTTGGTGAAAGAGCCTTGTTACCATCTTCTGACTCCATCTATAATCCAAATTGTACCATCTCATTACAAGTTTCTTACAATTATTGCTTCAAGTTGTGAAACTTCACAGAAAAATGTTTTCACTTGGTTCCTCCATGTATTCTACACCAATGTGGTCAACTAACCTGCGCCAGAGTGCGTGACCGTTCCACCACACCTCCGCTGACTGCGCGATAGCGGTCCTTGGCGGCAGACAGCCTCTCCTGCGCAGTCCTCAGTTCAGCGAGGGGGGCCTCCAGCTGTTGGTTCAGGTAGCGCTCCCTGGAGTTCAGTTTCTCTAGTGCGCGGCCGGCCTCGGTCGCCACACGGTCCAGCTGGGTGGTGGCGCGGTTGAGGGACTCCGCCATGTCCTTGCGCTGCGCCTGCAGTTGCTCCAGGTGGCTGCGCCAGTCCTTGCTGTCCGCGTGAACCACCACTTTGAGCTGGGGCAGTACCCGCTCCACCTCCAGCCGCCACTCTGTCTGGTCCACCGCGGACTCCAGGATGTCCTCCGGCCTGGTCACCTCCTGGCCCACACACAGTCCCTATTTGCACATTCTTATTTACATAGCCAGCAGAAGAAAAACTTAGATCTGCACCACTTCCCCAAAGTGTAACCACAAAGAGTGCTCCAGAAGACGCAACAGGTGATCATAAAGTAAGAACTTGGCATCAATTCTACCAAGGGATATGCAACAAACAAACATTTCTTGTGGAAAAAATACTGCAACCAGTGGGAAAATCTTCATCAACATTATTCTGTTCCATCCTCCTCCCAAGGGCACAGACAATATGAAGGTTGGAAATATACATTGACTTGGGTCTATATATGATCCATTTCTGGTGACTTCCGGCAAATACACAAGTTTTCAGGATGTGTGACATAAACCATGTTATATCAACATTAATAGCATTTGCCTTTATACGATGGAACATTGAGAGATCAGCTTCATTTATCCAGTGTGACCACAACCAACCAATGACTGGAAATCAACAATGAACCACAACAACATGGCTGAAACAGCACATAACCCTGGTCTCAAGATTTAAGACAGGCTGTACCAAAACCATAAAATTCAGTGGCAAAGAAAAATGCTTCCCTATAAAACCACATCCAAATGAATACCTAAAATTTATTGATTTGGGGCTGTGGTCTTGTTACCTTATACAATCCAAAACAAAAGCTCCCCCTATGCACCAAATCGGAGCCAGCAGCGCCTCACCACTACAATTACATCAACAAATCTACATCAATCTCATCAACACCCATCTCCATGAGGTTACCTCATCTTCAGGCATTGGGATTAAGCCCTACTCTGCCACCTTTATACACTCAGAAAGCCTGATGTCACTTGTCGTTTATTTTTTGAAGGCGATAGAATCAATTTTGTTCACACTTGGTTATCTCGTATGTCTTCAATAAAGTTCACTTGTAAAATTACTTGAAAACTTTCTCCATAGATTGTATAAACGATAAAGAAGAGTAAGGAGAAAAGATTTTTTATTCAATTAAACTTGTGACAAGCTTTCGGGCAGTCACGCCCTTCAACAGGTAATAAAAAGAATAATTGACTATTAAAATAGGAAACAAACTGAGAGAGCTTTAAACAAAAATGATACAACTGCAGCCTGGCCGCGAGAAAACGTGAATTCGGGAAAGTAATGTGAGGTGGGGGGGGGAGGGGGTTTATCCGGTTTTTAAGTTAATACATATATCATGATATTGGTTAGGTAAATCTATATGTCAGAACACTTACCAAAAGATTGGTCACACATTGCTCCCTGCCCATATTTAGATCAATAGAATTCTCCAACATAAAAAAACAGCTTGCCCTCTCACAATACCCTCTCCATTTCATACACAAATACCAATACAACTCTGCTAAGTTGAAACCCCTTACAGCCCATATAAATACCTATATTTTGCCTTTTTCATCACAATCCGCTACCATATCCCGCATGCTTAAATCCCACGGTATCAATACTTATTTTAAAAATTGTTGGAATAGCGATCCAAAAATTGGCGTGGAACATTGGAGGATCGACCAATCAACGGCCGCGGCGGCGCTGCGGTCGACGTCAATATATATACCGTCTTTGTCCCTCGCCTTCCTATATATCTACTTGCCTTTAAAATGTTGCTACTTTAACATCTTGTTTTAAGTTACTTTGTTTAATAAATAATCTTTTTATTCCTTGATTCAATCTCAAACTTCAACAGGTTATGGGCCCAGCACGCTTCCACTGCGCCTAAAAGGATTAACCGCCAGCAGTGAGTAAGCCTTTGTTTTGCTCGAAGTTTAGGCGTCAACCGCCAACCATAACCCTAGTTTCTTTTTGTCGTTGGCCGATTCCAAGACAAAGAAGATGAGCGAAGATTGTCTTTCAAGGATTAAAGTTTTTAATGGTGAAAACTTTTCACTATGGAAATTCCAATTCAGGCTTCTTATGGAACAACAAAAATTACTAGAATTATTGGAAGGCTTAGAAATAAAGCCGAATGTTGTTTCCTCCGACAGTAACTCTGAAAGTTCACTACAGAATTGGAAATCAAAGGACGTTAAGGCAAGGATGTTATTATCACAGGCAATCAAATTAAGGTTTCTTCAGCCCCTGATGAACTGTACTTCCGCTTCACAAATGTGGCAGAAATTACTTGCTATTCATGAACAAAAATCCGAATTTACTATTGGCCTACTTTGGCAACAATTCTTCGATGCACGATTGACATCGGAAACAATAAGTGATTACATAGCAAAAATTGAAAATATTTCTGCACAAATTTCACAAATGGGCGGAACCATAACGGAAGATCAAAAGGTAGCAAAAATTTTAAATACTTTGCCTTCGAGTATGCGCTACTTTGTTGCAGCGTGGGAATCGTTAGATCCGAAAGCTCAAACTCTTAACAATTTAACTGCAAGACTTTTGATTGAAGAAACAAGGAATCAACAAAGCGGTTCTTCTAAACAAGATGAGGCCTTATTACACAGGCAAGCACAAACTAAGCCTAAAGATACACAACGTTCTTTTCAAGATGCCAAGAAGAACACTAAATGCCACTATTGTCACAAAATTGGACATTGGAGCCGCGAATGTAGAAAAAGATTAGCTAATGAGAAAAATAAATCCAAAAATCTTCATGATTCAAAAGGAAGTTCAAGTGATTATGGACTTATTTTGTGCGATAATCAAGTAGAGCCCAATGATATTTGGTATGCTGACAGCGGTGCAAGCTGCAGCATGACATTTCGACGAGAGTGGTTCAAGACCTACACGCCGTTCACCAGTGATCATCCAATCTACTTGGGAGACAACTCGACACTACTTGCAGAAGGCATGGGAGACATCGAGATTCAAGCCTACGTCGACGGTGGATGGTACAATACGTACATAAGAAATGTGCTCTACTCGCCGCAACTAAAGAAAAATTTGTATAGCCTTTCTACGTCCACAAGAAGAGGATTCAACGTCATTATCAAACATGACAAGCTACAGATCTTCATGGATAATGACCTAAAAGCCGTAGGAGTGCGTCATGACGGCCTCTACAGGATGCTCTTCAAGGTTACGTCATCATCACAAGGATGCATCACCAGCGAGAACAAGCTTCAGTTGTGGCACGAAAGACTTGCGCATCTTCCAGTTGCTACACTTCGAGAGATGGCGACCAAAGGATTGGTGGATGGTCTGCAGCCTCAAGATTTAGAGGGAGAATTTTTCTTCTGTGAAGGATGCCAACTTGGAAAAGCCCATAGAAAGTCGTGCTATCCCTCAGATGGCAAAAACTACCAGCTAGGTGAGTTTATTTATGCTGATATTTGTGGCCCAATGCAGACTCAATCATTAAGTAAATATCTGTATTTCTGCTTATTTAAAGATTACTTTAGTGGTTATCGCCATATTTATTTTATTAAAAACAAATCAGATGTGCTAGATATATTCAAAGAATATGCTACTCTAATCTATACTCAAACTGGAAATAAGATAAAAGTTTTTAGGACTGATAATGCGCTAGAATTCAAAAGCGATAATTTTGCAGATTTATGTAAAAGATTTGGGATAATTCACGAGTTCACTGCACCTTATGTGCACGAACAGATAGGACGTATAGAAAGAGACAATCGTACGATTGTGGAAGCAGCCAGGTCCATGCTAAATTCACGAAATCTTCCAAGATTTTTTTGGGCTGAGGCATGTAACACAGCCACTAATATTCTAAATAGAAGTGCGACTAAGCAAACCCCTGGAACGACACCTTATGAACTTTTCTTTGGCACAAAGCCTAATGTAGCTAACTATAAAATATTTGGCTGTAATGCTTATATGCATATTCCCAAAGAAAACCGTAAAAAGTGGGATAATAAATCGATAAAACTTATGTTTTTAGGTTATGAGAATACAAGCAAAAATTTTAGATTATGGGATTGGAAAACTAGAAAAATAAGAATTTCTAAAGATGTCACATTCGATGAGAAAGCTACTACACATTCAGATAGAGAATCTACCAAACCCAAAGAAATAATATTTCAGATTAACAGCGCTCCGGATGAATCACCAGTTGCGACAGCAAACATTCCAGTGCAGGAAATGCCGCCAGTATCCGATATCAGTTCGCATCCAATGATAACACGCTCTAAAGTTTCGAATAGCCAATGTAACTTTGCGCTCGCTGATGAACCCAGTAACTATATAGATGCAATAACGAGTTCAGATTCAGAAAGATGGAAATTAGCCATGGATGAAGAGATTGATGCATTAAATAAAAATAAAACATGGACTTTAGAACGTTTGGCAGATGGTCATAAACCTATCGGTTGTAAATGGGTTTATAAAATTAAAACGGAGTCCGATGGTACAATTCAACGGTTGAAAGCCAGATTAGTTGCAAAAGGCTATTCTCAAATCAAAAATGTTGACTATTTCGATACGTTTAGCCCAGTAGTCAGGTATGATTCGTTACGCATTCTTTTATCACACGCTGCTTCTGAAAGGATGTTTCTTAAGCAATTCGATGTAAAGACAGCTTTTCTCAATGGCGAATTAGAGGAACTTGTTTATCTTGAACAACCAGAAGGCTACAAGAGAGATGATAATAGCTGCTATAGATTACATAAAAGTCTGTATGGTCTTAAACAATCTTCTAGAAATTGGAATAAGAAATTTACCAATTTTTTGAATAGCCATAATTTCAAAACATCAGACGCCGACCCGTGCATTTTCATTGGAACACACAATGATTCAAATGTTATCTTAGCTCTCTATGTTGATGATGGAATTATTCTATCTAAAGATAAAGAGGCAATAGCTATTATAATGGATGAGTTAGAGCACGCATTTGAATTACATCTGGAAGTGTTAACTTTTTTGTTGGGCTACAAATAGAGCAGTCAGAAGATAGGGCAAGTATTTTCATTCACCAGTCATCATATATTGACAAAATTTTGAGTAAATTTAATATGGCTGACTGTATTCCTGCTTCGGTGCCTATGGATCCTTCTGTCATCTTAACAAAACAGGACTGTCCTACTCCAGAACAAAAGGAAAAGATGCCTAAATTCCCTTTTCGAGAAGCTGTTGGATCCCTTATGTTTGCATCATGTGTTTCACGTCCAGATATCACTTATGCAGTTTCACAAGTGAGTAAATTCCTAGAATATCCAGGACCTGCACATTGTACAACAGTGAAGAATATTTTCCGTTATCTGAAAGGCACTCCACACATGGGAATTCTCTTCACTGGACAAGACCAACTTGTTGGCTACTCTGATAGTGATTTTGCTCGTGATGTTGACTCCAGAAAAAGTACGACTGGTTATGCCTTCATGATGAACGGAGGAACTGTTTCTTGGGCAAGCCAACGACAACCAATTATCACACTTTCCACCACCGAAAGTGAATACATCGCTGCCTGCGGTGCTGCTAAGGAATTGATTTGGATCAGAAGACTTCTACAGGGCATCGGCTGTGATATTACTAAAGAAACTGAACTTTATATCGACAACCAAGCAGCAATAAAACTTGTTGAAAATCCAGTATTCCACAAATGAACGAAACATATTGATGTTCGCTACCACTTCATTAGATCCAAACATGAAGAAGGTGAACTTAAAGTGCATCATGTTTGCAGCTCAGAACAGCTAGCTGATATAATGACTAAACCTCTTCCACGAAACCAATTCCACTACTTAAGAGGTCTACTGAACATTTTGGATCGAGAGGGAGTGTTGGAATAGCGATCCAAAAATTGGCGTGGAACATTGGAGGATCGACCAATCAACGGCCGCGGCGGCGCTGCGGTCGACGACAATATATATACCGTCTTTGTCCCTCGCCTTCCTATATATCTACTTGCCTTTAAAATGTTGCTACTTTAACATCTTGTTTTAAGTTACTTTGTTTAATAAATAATCTTTTGACGTGACAACGTCTTAAATTAGGTTGCGGCTGGGAGTCACTTATGAAAAAGTGTAAAGCCCGGTAACGTTACGATGAGTCATCGAACGAGAGTGCTGCGCGCGCAGCGCTAAAGAATTAGGCGCATTGAATCGGCGCATGCTTGTCTCTGTCTTTGTCTTTCTCGAACAATCTTGGCGTTGGAAAAACAAGAAAGCGTCATAATACAAGTTCACACGTGTGGTTAAAGTATCGTCAGCTGTGTCTGTAGTGAAAATGTGGAGTGCTTAGATTCGTCATTTACAACAACTACAACAATAAAGGTAAATAATTGTACACTGATATTTCATTATCGTAAACTATGATTGATTGATTAATTGTTAGATTGACACAAAAGTTGAGAAACTGAGTTTATAGGTTATGTCATACTATTGATAAATGTTGATAGTGTTAAGTAAATTATTAGTTTAAAATTAATTAATTAATTAATTATTATTTTACAAATTTTAAATAGTTTCAAATTTATTTAGCAAAAATTTGAACCTTCGATCTGAATAAATGTTTTGATTTCCGAATTGATTCTTTAAAATTACAAATATTAAGAAAAAGTGGCAGATATAAGAAAACTTTATTTAAACTGTGTTGAGCAAGAATTTTAACATCTAATTTAAGTAAATGTTTTAATTTTCAACTTCATTTACAATTACAAATTTTATTTAATTTCAAATTTATTTAGCAAAAATTTTAACCTTCGATCTGAATAAGTGTTTTGATTTTCAAATACCAACGCGGCTGGTGGAGTGGCGATCTATCGTAAATTATCATCGACATCTACGGCGGAAGTGTTCCAAGTTGCGATTACAGACGTAACTCGTGTCATTAAAACCAAGGGTGACATGTGCATGACTGAAGTTACTTGCTCTTCGCCGCTAATACTAGCTTCAAGTTTATACTCGGTGCTGTATATATTCATCCAGGAGCTAGTATGCAGGATATTGGAATGTTACTATGGCAAGGACTCGGTCCGTACATTCACAACAGCCAGTACGTGCCACCATTCGTGCAAGTTGATTCTAGTATACCGATTCTTCTGTGTGGTGATTTTAACAAAAACGTAAAGCCTGACAACTCGTTTCTTAAATTCATGAAAAATACGTATAATCTTGATTGCGTATCAAACGTTTCTAAGTCAACTACGTTAAAAGGAACAACTATCGACTTGACTTTCGCAAGACACATTACAGCAGAAACACTTCCTTTCATTTCATATTTCTCCTATCATCATCCTATCCTCAACAAAATCACTCAAATAGGAATTAGTTAAGTTTAAGTTTACATGTACAATGTTTTAGTAAACAAAATATATTTCTATAGTTAAAATTTGTGCAATTCTTATTTTCATTCAATTCCTTGTTCCTATTGTGCAATTTAATTATATTCATATCAATAAATATTCTACCGTTGTCACGTAAAATCTTCGCCCGTAAAACCGACTTTACAGGCAACCATTGTTTTTTATTCCTTGATTCAATCTCAAACTTCAACAAAAATAATAGAAGTCTGGCCACCATTCTTAGACATCTCATTACCCGCATACAGAGACCTACCACTGTTCGATCTTCTGGTGGCTCGGTCTATTCAGTCTCATGTAACGATTGTAGTGCAACCTACATAGGTGAGACAGGTAGATCCGTGGCCATCAGGATGATCGAACATGGTAGGTGCATCAATAATAAAGACGGCAGATCCTTCATATACAACCACACCCATAATACTGGCCATTCTTTCAATTTAGATTCTCCCACCACCTTGTACAATAACATTCCCAGTAAACACCAGAGATTAATCATAGAGGCCATTTTATCCATTTCTAATGACAGTATTAATCGACATATAGATTTACCTAACCAATATCATGATATATGTATTAACTTAAAAACTGGATAAACCCCCTCTCCCCCCACCTCACATTACTTTCCCGAATTCACGTTTTCTCGCGGCCAGGCTGCAGTTGTTTAAAGCTCAGTTTGTTTCCTATTTTAATAGTCAATTATTCTTTTTATTACCTGTTGAAGGGCGTGACTGCCCGAAAGCTTGTCACAAGTTTAATTGAATAAAAAATCTTTTCTCCTTACTCTTCTTTATCGTTTAAAGTTCACTTGTATCAAATATCTTTCAGAGTTATTGTCTCAATCCCTATATACATGCTGAAAGGTACAACTTCCTTAAGTTTTGTTCATGAGTGTAGATAATAAACAGTTGAACCTTGAAATAACAACATCACTTGGGACTGACATTTTATGTTGTGCAGTTGTTGTTTTAACAACTATATAAAATAATTAGGACTTTAAGAAGTTAGAACCAAGTTGGTGTTATAACAAGGTTCCACACAATGTATAAGGAAGAGTTGTATAAGACAGTTACCACACACAGTGGAGTACATTATACTCTCTACTTGGTATTATAACTTGGTATAATTTGGATTATAGATTATAAACACAAGGTAATAAAAGACCACATCCAAATATATAAATAGTGTGTGATGTTTCAGTAACAGCATTGTTACCATCATTAGACCATCTCTACTTGTTAGAATAACACATTCCTAAACATTGTATTGGAAGAGTTGGCAATACAGGTAGACCTCTCAGTAGAGAACAAAACAACTAGTTACAGAGTCAAAGTGTCCTTTAGAGAGAGCTGTCCTCTTGCTGGAGAATGTCTAATTTGTAAAAATTGTAATTTGTCAATGGAAACTGTCCTTTGTAGAGAGGTGTCCTCTCATGGAGGTGGTTTCCTACTGTATTTTTTATCTTCAATCTATAAGACAAGCGTTAACTATAGGAGAACTGATTCTTCCAGAAATTATAAAGTACAATTAGGATTAGAAACATGAGACACAATAAGACCACACTTCCAAATAAATAAAATTTTGATTAATTCAATAATGATTCTCCAGCTTAGATGATGAGAGAGGAACTGATAGACAACATGTTCTGTTCTACAAAACCTGCTGAGACCCATGAAGCTTGTTCTCATTGTTCAGAGAAGTGTGAGGGAACAATTATTACAGTAGACAACACCTCTACATCTGTAAAGGACAACCTCAGTTACAGAGCCTTTAGAGAGAGAGGTGTCCTCTTACCAGAGAGTTGCTAAATAGTAAAAATGGTCATTTTAGTGATGGAAATCTAAGAGTGGAGGGAATGTTTTATATCTAAAATAAATCGTTTAGGAAAAAGGCAAAATGCTGTTGGTCCCCTGACAGAATAAATGCTAAAACTTGCAAACATTTACATCAGGGTTGCAAGGGATAATTATACCACAACTGTTGTGCTTCCTATGACAAAGTTGGATTAGAGATTAGAACAAGACCACATCCAAACTGGGCTTTTTTTTTTTTGTTAGAAGGTCAGTACTTTTGTGTGAAGATAGTAACAACATTGTTATACACTATCTAGTAATTTTGTCTTTATGTTCCCTTATTCCTTTATTCATAAAAAAAAAACCTTAGATAAGGAGTTTTGGCACAAGTGTTATTTTTTATTTATCCTTAGTACACATGGAACAGGCCATGATAATCATGGTGGGTAGTTAGCGACTGCTTCTACTGTAGGTATATCATATGTCTTCACATGTAGAAAACACTTTTACACAAATAAATACAGTGTGTGATGTTTCAGTAACAACGCTGTTACTGAAACGTGACAACCTATTTATTTGGATTGGGTCTTATTACCTTGTGTTTCTAATCTATAATCCAAATTGTACCTTATCAAGAAACCAAACTCATAATAGCAAGGATTGCAAATTTCAATAATTACACAAGAGTAGATGATTTCACAACTTGAAGTGAAATAAAAGAAACTTTCAGGCCCGGCCTTCATCAGATGAATTTGAAAACACCAATGTTTAAGTCATTCTTAAATTTGCCTTATGTGAATGATGTGCCCACTGAACCTCCTTGTATTTAGATTTAAGAAATAAAAAGTTGTGTCACTTGTTCTTGGGTAAGCAACCACCAACTGCCTGTAAGGCCATATGGCATGTAAACAATCCCAAACAAAAAGGTGGTGTAAGGGGGGACAACTATTTCAATCTTACATAAAATTCATCCTGGTAGACTCTCTAATATGCAAACAAAGAGACTGACCTACTTCTGACACTTAATAAGAATAAATGGTTTAGAAAAGGTTTTAGGTGGAAATTCTTTGATGTCGTCAGTTTTCCATTTTTTTTTTTTTTAAGAAAGCGAGACAATTTCGTTCACATTTAGTTAACAACAACAACAACAAAAATCTTTATTAAGACCTTTTAGTCTTATACAGATTCTCCAAGCAGAAATATAGGATACATGCAGAAAAACAGTAATAGTACCTTAACGGTAATATGATATTTATATACAGGAAAAATTATATAAAGACAATCAAGCTAATAAATAGATTGGTCTGGGTAAATTGGAGGCAAATAAATGTCTTATACCTGAATTTACCTCAAATTCTCCGCAAATGAAGATAAAGAAGCAAAAGCTAACCACATTCAATATTGAGATAATGAAATTTATTACTTAGTTAACTCATGTCTTCAATAAAGGTCACTGTAATAATTTCGAGTTATTGTCTATATCCCGATATATATGATAAAAGGTACAACTTCCTTAAGTTTTGTCCATGAGTATAGTTTGGTAAAAATTAAAAGTAAGAGAGGAAGACCTGCAAGGAGCTCGCTGGCTAAGGAATCTACTGAGAGGTCACTAGATGAGGGATGGCCACGAAAGGATCAACTTGTTGAATATTTGTCCATATAGTGACCAAAAAGAGACTTTGACATGAACAACAACAGAAATGTGGTAAGGACAAGTGACAACAGGCTTACTAAGTTTTTACATTCTACTCTACAAATATCAGTGATCGAAACAGGTGCGCTACTTGCATGTTAGGAGCGGCTGCACATGGCGTCTGTTTCTCATGTCAGAAGTGGCCATTTCTTTTGGAACTAAGTCGGCCTGACACTGAGTAGTGCTCCCAGTCTTAATGACAAAGGCGGATGCTTTCTACTTCACCCAGTCATGATCTCAACCTTTACAAGCTTGATACCACAAATATGATTGAGTGGAGATAAGAAAGAAGACAGGCCATAAGACTGCCGGTAGCATCATTGCTGCCTTGATCTTAATGGGTAAGGTATTAGCCCCACCATTTGACACAGTGTGGTAACTCACATGTCTGGAGGACTTGTTGATCATCTCAAAGTTGAGGTAGGTGCTGTCCTCATCTTCCTCATCGTCGTCGTCCACCTCCTCCTACAGTACCACCACAGCTGTAGCTCACAGTGTATCTGTGCACATCTCCTCCCACCTACCATCATCTCCTCCTCCACCCGGTCCACCAGGTGTTCCTCCATCTCCTCCGTGGCAGCCACCTCCTCTTCCTTCTCATGTACCGCCCTGACACCACCATCACCTTCATATATTCTACTCCAACTATAGAAATGGTTAAAACATACAAGAAATAAAACTATTAATCAACAGACAAAAGGTAATAAGCCCAAATCCAAATAAATATTGTGTGATGTTTCGCTAACAACACTGTTACTGAAACGTCACACACTATTTATTTGTATTTGGTCTTATTACCTTGTGTTTATAATTTATAATCCAAATTGTGACTTATCATTATTAAGCATAGATATTTTTATTTTTCAAATAAGATAAACTTCCTATTGTCCTTACTACGATGCTAAAAAAATATTGGGAGGGCCTGGCTCATCAGTGGTGAACCCTCCCAGCAGTTTTGTCAGTTTAATTCCCCATACTGAGTGCTCTACTATTGTATTGGACCATTCTGCTTATATATCCAACACTGAAGGGTGGAATTGTGGTGTTCAAGAAGACTATGGATATAAGCTTTGAGGATAGTTGAATTATAGTATGGTAGATCAAACTAGCAAAACCGCTGGGAGGGTTCACCACTGAAGAGCCAGGCCCTTCCAATATTTTTCATTGCAGTAAGAATGACAGTAAAAGTTAGTTTTATTTGAAAAATAGCATTTGTTATTAATAGGTTCCACTTTTGTTTATATAAATATGTAGATAGATAGCGCATTATTGCCTTACTTTAAAATTATGCATGTGGAACTTGCAGGATTAAAAAAACCAAATCCAAATAAATAAATAGTGTGATGTTTCAGTAACAGCATTGTTACTAAAACCTCACACACTATTTATTTTTTTAGAATTTGGTCTTATTACCTTTTACTTCTAATCTATAATCCAAATTGTATCTTATCATGTATGTGATACTAAAAGTGAAATAAAGGAAAAAGCGTGAAAGGTGCAATTGTAAAATAACAAAAAATATCAACAAGTTATTACTATCTATATAAAGCAAGCTTTCGAACATGGCACTTTTCAACAGTCTGTGAGTTATTTAACAAGGAATCTGAAAGGACAGTTTGAGGCTGGAAATAGGAACTGGACCTTGCTCTAACTACAACATCTAGTTGCAGAGCCAAAGTGTCCTTTACAGAGAGGTGTCGTCTTACTGGAGAGTTGCTTTTTTTTTTTAATACGTTGATAAGGCACAATTTGGATTATAGATTATAAACACAAGGTAATAAGACCAAATCCAAATAAATAAATAGTGTGTGATGTTTCGGTAACAACGTTATTACCTGTACTTTTGTCTAAAGATGGTAACAACGCTGTTACCGAAATGTCACACACTATTTATTTGGATTTGGTCTTATTACCTTGTGTTTATACCTTAAACTAGCCTTAAAACTAAACAACAACAATATTCATATTTATTTATTTATTTATTTATTTATTTATTTATTATTATAGCATATCCTTGTTTTTAACACAAAAAATAGTTGAATAAAGTTAAACATTGAAAATAAATTTTATTTTTAAAACTTAAGATTTTATGAATGGCCAATCTTTTGCAGTTCCCAAACCTTGTTTGACTTCTATAAATGGCTTCAATTTCTCTTGCTCCCCCCCCCCCCATTATGTAACTTCAGTAGAAGATCCAAATTCTATTATATTTTAACAATGAAATTTCTTTATACATTTCTGGTATTGTCAAAAGAACAATCAGCAATGTGTAAAGCGACAACAAGCACAGCAAACCCATGTTCACATTAAGTTATTCAATCGAGCCTTTTCCATTACAACTTGAGACTTTTTGTGCTGTTTTGATATTTTTGGAATATTTAAACTTGATATTTTTCATATCTATTGAAATGCTGGAAATTTGTGGAGCGCATGTTTTACATTTCAATCTGACAAACACTTTTCTACATTTGAATAACTTCAAATCAATCTTTAAAAGATTAAGATATTAGGTTTTCTAAGCAGAAATTTAAATAAAAATATGTTTATAATTATTTTATTAAGAACAAAAATAATGCACTTAAAATATAAACAAAAATTATGGTATCAATTGAAGAGAGTATAGATTTTATTTTTATAAAATATAGATATTTTTAATAGACACACTATTTATTTACTTGGATTTAGTCTTATTACCTTGTGTTTAGACTTTAATTTTTAAGTTTGGTAATTTTTTATATTTCAGCTATCAGGAATATTTAAAATCAATGATACATTGGGAAAGCACCTGTTGTTTGGAGGTGTCCACACACTAGTATTTTCAATAAGAGGACAATTTTAGAAACTGTCCCTTGTTTAGAGGTGTCTGCTAAGGAAGTTTCTCCTATAGTGTAGCTGCTGTCAATTCCTATTTCTGACCTCCGAGTCCTTTTATTTTCTAATTCCTCGCTACATAATTCACGAATTCAGATAACTCCATAAGTGCACTATCAGAAAATTGAAACTATTCAGAATGATTTTTTTTTAAATAAATAGAAAACTCCTGACTGTGTCCTTCATGCAATGGAAAACTATTGGGAAGGCTTCAATGAGAGGGTTTACCACTGATGAGCCAGGCCCTCCCAATACTTTTCTATTGTAGTAAGAACAGTAGAAGTTATTGCTTTATTTATTAAAAAAGAAAATAATATTTATAAATGACTGCGGCGTATAATTATAAAGCTATACAACCAGTTTTACCGCATAAGTTTCTTTTTATTTATGAAAAATCATTTTTTAATTTCAAAGAGAAATAATTTAATATTTCTAACTTTTGGATGACGTATGAAAAGGTTGAATATATGAAGAGTGATGGTCTATATATGAATGGATGACGTATGGAGGGTGAAAAATATGAAGAGTAATGGCGAACGGAAAAATACGCCGCAGTCATTTATAAGTATTATTAGTCAGTTTAAATATTAGTTACGAACGGAGAAATATCGTCCAGGATAGCCTAGTGGACATGGCACCTGCCCGGTAAGCAGAAGGTTGTGGGTTCGATTCCCGCTCCTGGACACTTTTATTTTTCCGTTCGCCATTACTCTTCATATTTTTCACCCTCCATACGTCATCCATTCATATATAGACCATCACTCTTCATATATTCAACCTTTTCATACGTCATCCAAAAGTTAGAAATATTAAATTATTTCTCTTTGAAATTAAAAAATGATTTTTCATAAATAAAAAGAAACTTATGCGGTAAAACTGGTTGTATAGCTTTATAAAAAAGGAAATGTTGCACATACACATGTTCAACTAATATTTTCTAGGTACACTGGATGCTTGAAGTAACATTTCAACAGACTTCTTATCGAATCGGGTTTTAAAATTAGGCCTAAAAATCTGGTCTTTCCTAGAGGTGGTCTCTTATCAGATACTCTGGCATGGCAGGCATGAGGAGTCTTTCAACCCAAACTCCAGTGTTTCTAGACTCTGGTGTTACATGGGAGACTCTACTGTAGCTTCAGTATCTGTGTAGATGGAAAGTTTATAACAAAAACATTAAGTATCTCTTTTATTGTGACAAAAGGTAAGCTTTCGAGCAAAAACACTCTTTACTGATTTATCAAAGCTCTGAGATATAAATTTCTCCTCATAAATTTGATAAGCCAGTAGATAAGCATCATTGCTCTAAAGTTCGCCTTTGGTCACAATTAGATAAATACTCCTTGTTAATGTTTTTTTAATACAAGTTTCTATAAAGCCATTAATATAAGATGGAGATTCAATCTGTTCCATCTAGAATGGTCTGGCTGGGATGTTAGGTGAAGCTAGTGGGAGATCCTGGCAACAAGGAGGTAGAGAAGCTATAGTTCCAGAAGAAGCTAAAGAAGGGTTAGAGAGAGAGAAGCTAGAGGAAGGTTAGAGAAAGAGAAGTTACAGTTTCCAGGAGAAGTGGGAATGTCTGAGAGCAAGGTCAGCCAGTCTGTCCAGGATGAAGAGAACTTCGCTGCCGTGGCCTGGCTTCAGTCGGCTGGGGGGGAAGGTGATGGCCACATTCTGCCAGCATAGTCTATTTACATATATACCTTAGCTCAGCTCTGGGAGCCTATATGGCCTGTGTAAGTCAACTTTACCTCAAGATATTAACCTTACAAAATCCACAGTAAGAGGCACCTACATGGTAAAATATAATAAAGCACAATTTGGATTATAGCTACAAGAAAATAAGACCTAATCCATGTTACCGAAATTAATTTATTTGGATTAGGTCTTATTACCTTGTAGCTATGGTGAAAAATAATTTGCAAAAAAATGGCTACAGTTGGCAAAGGCAGAACTACAAGAAGAGAAAATTTGAGATACTAAGGTGTTAGCAGGCCAGCCCTCTCACAAGGACTGTCATTTCCAACAAATACTTTATAAGGTTCTCTCCTATAGAAGGACTTTTAAGCCAGAACCATAATCTCTGAAGAAACATATTCCTGGATGTTCATGTTAACTCTAAATATGGTGTTTCCTAAACTGGCATCAAACACTTGTGTTGATATTGTTCTTAGCAATAAGTGTCAGGATTGTATTCCAGCAACAGACCATATCCTACAGCTTGTCTAACAATACTGAAACACACTTCAATATCACCATTGTTTCACTCTTAGCATAATTCTGTCTGTTGAAGAGCTTGAAAGATGGCGGTTTTGTTTAATGAACAAACTTATTGCTAAATGTTTATGTCTTTTATAATACATATTAGCCAAGTGTAGTTTTGAGATAGGTGTACCATAGGAAGGCTACTGTACTGGTCTGGGCTGACAGGTTGTGTTCCAAGCTAAAGAAATGTGTAACATTTTCTAACACTACTTAGACCATTTACAAATGGCCATGATAATCATGGTGGGCAGTGGTTTACAACTGCTCATACTGTAAGTTACACTACATGTCTACACTTTGACTTTTACCCTTACCAGTGTGCCAGAGCCCTGTTTGGTTACTTGCACACATGGTGTGGTTGGACTAGTGCAAGAATTAGTGAGCCATTGGGTATCAATTAATTAATTGTAAAACTGATAAATCCACAGGTTCTCCCACCAAACCCTGGTTGTCATAATATTTGCTTTTACCACGAGGCCCTAGCTGACCACTCTTTCACCCCCCAATGGCAGCCATTCTACTCTCACTCAATTATTCTACTCAAGTACACAACAGGCTGGGTGAGACATGGTGGTACCAAGGGGAAATTACATCTTTCTTTCTACTAGAGATAGGAATTGATAAGGTACAATTTGGATTAGAGACAAAAGGTAATAACACCCTTCAGTCATATTCAGTCTTTCATACATTCAGTCATTTGTCTGATAATGGTAACAATGTTGTTACTGAAACCTTACACACTATTTATTTATTTGGTCTTATTACCTTGAGATTGTTGTTGTTAGTGTTCATCAAGTCAACTTTTGGTGACTAAATGGTGACACATATTCTCCAATTTGATCTGTTGCTGACCATGACTCTCAGCTCATCTAGTGACCTTCTGGTAGCTTCCTTGACTCCTTCTAGTCAGTTCATTGTAGGTCTTCCCCTCTTCTTTCTCCTCCAAATTTTTCCCAACATCAACGTCATTTTTAATCCAATTGCTCTCATTAGGTGTCCCAAGTAGGTCAGTTCCATATTTGGGATAGGAAATACAAGACCAAGTACAGTAGAACCACTTCAATGAGTGGACATTTCTTTACACAGTTTTCATTGCCAAAATTACTATTGTTACTAATTAGCAACTATATCCAGTAAGAGGATACCTCTCTCTAAAGGGACACTTTGGCTCTGCAACTAGGTGTTGTCCTTTACAGAGAGGTAGTTCTACTGTAGGTATTGTATAGTGACATAACAGTGTTTTGCTGCCCATCAAAAATACAGTAATTATGTCTGCTGAAGATGTTGTTACTGCCAGGTATTTGGTCTTGTGCTTCTCATGTAGAATCCAGAGTCATCAGAGATAAAGGCTAGGTCTCTCACAAGTTCTATCTATGGGTTGGTTGAGGAGTGATAGAAACCATTGATCTACAACTGCGACCTGGAATTGAATCTTGCATTAGGCACTTTTGTCTGGAGCAAATGTTGTTTCAACTGTCCCTCAATTCCTGCAGAAGTCCAACCTCCCCAGTGAGTATAAGTAACCAACCAAACAGGACTCTGGCACACTTGTAAGTTCAAAAATCAATCTGCTTTCTACAAGTGTAGACATGTGGTGCACTTACAGTGAAAAGCAGTCACTAACTACCCACAATGATAATCATGGCCTGTACCACGTGTGCTTGGAATATGTGATGCATATACAGACCAATAGAAGATAGCAGATATATGTAAATAGGGAGGACTCACCATCTTCCTGAGGATGTCCAGGATGTTGGAGATGGTGGCGTTGGGGTCATCCAGCTGTCACACAGCTTGTTGTCAGGGCAACTAGAGGGGTCAACATTACCATTTAATTGGTGTAGTTAAAACAATCGTAACTTTTCAAGCTAGGGACTTTAGGATGTTCTAACAAAGTTTCTGTTATAAAAGAGGCTGTTATAATGTAGGTTCCACTGTCTAGCCTTTGTTTTCTATATTCAATTAAGATATAACTATGACAGTTTATATCTCAAGTTTTTATTGAGGAAAAAAATGAACATTAACAACTAGAGTAGATCATCAGTATAAGGACATTACGTGGGACCTATATTTTAGTTAGTTTAACCACGGTTAAGGGAACTTAGAATAAGGATTTTGTAACGCTGTGATAAAATACAAAAGAGAGAAGGGAGGCTCACTCACCTCCTGCGGAGGTTCAATGTGCTGGCCACAGCGACGGATGAGCCAGGTAGCCAGGGTCACCATGGTGAAGAACTGTTCCCCGGGGTTGGTGGGGAGGACAAAGTAATGTCTGCACCAGTCAGTCAGTTATACTAATGGAAGTAAGTTGGGGATTGAAGGACACATCCAGATGCAGGAGTTTCAAAGGGAGGCAACCAAATTGAAATGTAAGAAAGTACTTAAACATTAGCACTAATTCACAAGATAATAAGACCAAATCCAAATAAATAGTGTGTCTTATTACTTTGTGTTTATAATCTATAATACAAATTGTGCCTTATCAGCACACACACACACACACTAATTTTGTTTATTCCAAAAATAAAATAAAACTTCCTATTGTTCCTACAGTGAAGAGATGATATTGAGGTTGCTTGGTTTTATTACACCAACACATTTTATCAGGTTGAGTTCTATAAGGTAACAGGACCAAATCAATAAACTGTGGGTGATGAGGTATGTTGGTACCATCTTCAGACAAAGGTACAGAAACTATTTAAGAGACCATGCTGTGATATTTCTCCCTCATTCTGTACTTTTGTCTGAAGATGGTAACCACTCTCAGTTTATTGGTTTGGATTTTATCTTATATTTCTTATCATCCAAAATGGTAACCTTATCCTTGGAGTTTAGTTCTTCTAAAAATGTCCCATCTCATTGTGTAACTGTTGGCTAATGTTCTAGCCAACATTAAGAAACATTTTTTACAACACAATTTCTTTTTTTAATATCAACTTATCACCACCATTTTTTATAGTTTCACCAGAGTACAAGATTGCCTTAGGCTTCTATATAGAAGAGTTTTGTTTTATTCCAAGTGAATCCTAAGACTGGTGTACAGCCTTCTCCATGATGATCCATAGTCAGTTGTCTTGGTCCATTCATTGAGGATTTTCATAGGAAAAATATTCTATGGTTTTCCCTTCCTTTCTCCATTCATATTCCATTGACCTAATAGTTGGTTCATTTTTGTTTTTAAAAAAAAGTTGACCTCTCTATATATTTTTAATTTATGATAAGGTACAATTTTTGAAGTATAGATAATAAACACCTTTGCTGGTCCAGTCCAAGCCCAGATGAAAAATCAGGAGGGCGGGAGAAGTAACAAGTTCTATAAAAAACCTGGGCTCTTCTGTCTCGGCTGATAGTACCCTGTAAGGTCACCTGATCCAGGAATACAGTATTTCTGTACTCCATGTTCCTCATGTCAGACATTTCATATTGGAGCTAAGTCAGCCTCCTACTGAGTAGTGATCCCAGTCTTAATGACAAAAGTAGATACATTCTACTTCACCCAATCATAGCTACAAGAAAATAAGACCTAATCCAAATAAATTAATTGTGTGTGATGCTCCAGTAACAGTGTTGTTACCGAAATGTCACACGCTATTAATTTATTTGGATTAGGTCTTATTTTCTTGTAGCTATAATCTATAATCCAAATTGTACTTTATCATTCACCCAATCATGATGGATGTAAAAACCTTGTGATTATTTGGGTTTGTCTTGTAACTTCATGATAAAGTAATAAAAGTAGGGCTAGTTGAAAAAGTTGGGTATGCATATATCTTTGTGTGTTTCAGCAGAACTTATATGCAAATAAATAAACTGTGACCTTTAGATCAAATACCAGCTTTGGATGTTCCTCATAGATCAATAATACTTTTTAAGATTTAATTAAAACATTTCATATATATTCCACAGTTTAAAAAGCCTCTTTATTTTACAACCAACCAAAATTAAAACATTTTATCACAAGTTCAAACTATATACTACAAAAACAACTGTAGTTCACCACTGACTTTAAGAAGTGAACAAGGTAATTTTAGTCATTTTGTAAAAAACATAAAGGTTCCATAAATGGTAAAAATCCTTATCTCTCCCTTGGACTTTAAACAAAATAATGTAACAAAGGGGAGATACAAGCTGTCCTGGAATGTGAATTTATTTAAGATTTTATTAGGAGTTTCTCTCTCTCCATAGTTCTAGCTTAAAATCCCCTTCTGGAGGAGGAAAAGATATAAACATCATATTAATACAACAAACACAAGGTAATAAGACCAAATCCAAATAAATAGTGTATGATGTTTCACTAACAGCATTGTTACCATCTTCAGACAAAAGTATTGAATGTACTTTACATACATACTTTCATTCACTCATTCAATACTTTTGTCTGAAGATGGTAACAACACTGTTACCAAAATGTCACACACTATTAATTTATTTGGATTAGGTCTTATTGTATTGATAACAGTCTAAATAGTTAAAAACATAGTTTTCTTATTCAGATTGTATCAACATTTTTACA
>CP092884.1:62317992-62373657 GCA_030710605.1 Cordylochernes scorpioides
CAGTCCCGCCCGCCCCAGGCGACTTTCCTCCCAAGTCTGTAAGTCCAGCCACAAATACTTAGCATCGGGGGTGTTCAGGGAAGCATGGAATTACGAAAGTATAACTCCTTTATTCTTAACAACACTAAAATTACACTTAAACTAGTTAAACGTTTTGAATTTTTAAAAAATTCAATCGGCTAACAATAATTATCTTTTATTTTGTGCATTTGAAAGAAAAATATTATTCTATAGAACTAACTAACAAAAATTGAAAAATATTACCACTATGTAAATATGTGCCCCACAATACTAATTTGCATAATACATTAAAATAATATAAGGTAAAGTATATTTATTGTTAACCTATTTTATTTCATAATTTTTCATATATTATACTTTCAGGAATTTCCTTTTTTTCAATTCTGAAAAATCGAAATATAGATTCAATATTTTATATAATTTCTATAACACTCAAAGTATACATTGAAAACTCTCATATGCAACTACCTTTGTAAATTCAAAGATAGTCTATCTCAGCCAACAGCTCTTCTAAGAGAAACCTGGAGAAAGGCTTGCCCTCGAAATCTTGTGTAATTCCTTTTTAATAATAATAATTATAAAAAAGGCTCTGTGACGTCATCTAATCCTTTTGGATAAAACGTTTATCTAAAAAAAACACGAGAAATCAATTTATATACCGATTCTCTCTATAAAGAATCGACGTATGTTTAGTGTTTTGTAAATAACGTCAGTGATTAATGCTAAACAATATATAGAGTAGATTCTCCTTAGAGTACTGATGGGTAAAAATAAGGAAGAAATAATTTAGAATAAATAAAGTTATATTGGAAATATGTAAATATATATATAATATGTAAATATAGAGCTATACTTATTATAATATGATCATATATACACATAGGTTATCGGTATATTCTCCTGTTTTCCTATTTTCATACAGATTTCCGTGATTTGTGTTTATATTTTAATGTTCTTCTGTATTGTGTTTTCCTACATTCCGACTGTGTGTCCAGGAGAGTCAAAGTAACAATGGGTACATCCCCTACGTGGACTACACGAGGGATTACAATCCTCCCCTGGGGGCCAGCCGGGACAGCGGACTGTATGGCAACTCCCTGACAGACCTGACGTTGGACCCGCGGTACCGCGCTGCGTACGCCAATCCCTACCTGCGTGGGTCCCAGGCCACGCTACCCATCCCGCCTGCCGTCTACGTGACGTCCACGTGGAGTCCGGGAACCGCGGAGTCCGGCAGCCCGCCAAACCACTACATCACCACTCAGCAGACCCCGCTCAAACCCGGAACCCTAGCGACGCACGTCTGACAACGACAGATGCCTTCGGGCCCGTGAAAATCTCTTTGCTCATTTCCCCCTACCCCACCCAGGCGCTCGGGTTTTTTAATTTTTTTTTTCACTTGCAGGGAAAAAAAAGAAGTTTGCCAAACCCCGCAGCGGCGCAGCGGTGGTTATTTTGTCCATTGTGCCAACTGTACATACCCCCACATGTCATCCATCCTTAACCCCCCTCAACCACCCATGTTAACAGGATGTGCAAATGGAAAACCAAATTGTTACTGTACAGTTTTAGAGTCTATCATTCGAAGGCGTTTCAGCCGCCTGAGCAACTCAACGTTGGACTGATGATTATTCAGCAATTTATTTTTTGTTTATTATCTTCTGTCTGTGGTGCTTTTTTGTTCATAAAACCCAACCTTTATTATCTTTCCATATTTTCTCTTTCTTTCCATATATTTAATAGATAAGTATATAATTTGATTTTTATATTTATTTCCGTTTTTAAATATATATATATGTAAGAGAAGAGAGCTATATGTAAATGAGAAGGATCTATACATATATATATATAATTTTCCCTCATTTTTTTTATTTACATTCATATCAATATTTCTATTGTTTCATCATTCCATCTTTTTTTTTTTTACCTTTTTTTTGTTTTTGTAAATATGTTTACCTTCCCTTCCTTTCCATTTAAATTTATATTCACAATTGAAGAATGGAATGAGAATGGAATTGGGAAAAAAATGATGATTGATCCCCGAGGCACCAAAAATGGCTTTACTTTAAAAAAAAAAAAAAATTCGTTTTTTTCAATTGAAGTATGTAGCAAGGAGAAAGCAACATACAAATTCAAGTTTGCATCATTATATACTATATTCAAATGCATATCTTTTTTTTAACTGGTCAAAAAATTTCTTTAAAAAAATGCCTTTGTGATCTTTAAATTGTTCTCTCTCTCTGTTTTTCATTATATACCCATGACTTAATTTTTTATCAGTATTGAATATTCCAACATTAATAGCTATTATATCATATTAAAACAACATTGAAATTATCTCTCTGAAGCTATTTTTATATATTTTTAGAAATGTATTCAATGTATACTGAATATAATTGAGTTGAATCTAATTTATATAAAATATTTATAAATATATACTCCAAAAGTTTGAAAATTAATTCATTACATAAAATAATTGTATAATATGAAATCAATAGCATATATACTTTTTCTTGTTCTAAATTACATTTATATAGCGACTTAATGTGGAAATTTTGCATATCTTTGGGTGATAAATAATGAAAAATATTTAATTTGATATGTTATAACTAGTTGTCTCTTAGTGCCACAAGTTTGGGGGGTAAAAATATGCTACAAACTTGAAACTCGAGTAAACATACTAAATTACCTTTGTTAAAGTCAGTTCTTGCGATTTTCTCAATTTTTTTGGTGCCCTGGTCGACCTTGCCTTGTCTCAGTGTGGCCTTCTTTCCTTTGCTCACATCCTCCTCTGTGATTGAAACGTGGGTGTATGAAAAGCTCCAAGTTTTTACCTCATCATCCTCCTTTTTATAGATTTATCATCATCTTTTTCTATCAGTGTTGTTGCGCCCGACATTTCTCTCTCTGCATCCCTCTTTTCTCCCCTTTTTTACCTAACACGACAATGCAGCTGTGCTCGGGCATTAGAAGAGCTTTAAAAAAAAAATTAAATATTAATGCCTAAATATATCAATTTTTCAGTATATTTTTATTATATTTCTCTTATTTATTATTTTTCCCTTTATATAAAAATATATTAAATTCTTTTTCTTAATTAAAAAAAAAGTTTTAATATAAAAATAAAATAGTATTGACCGTTGACTAGGTAAACAATTTACATAATATCGTTTGCTTTAATTTCAGTATTGGATTATAATGTTTGGTTGATTTTTTATAGGAGTAATTAATAATTTTGGAATCAAAGTATTAAATTAATATTTTGTTATTATTATTCATTTAAAATAAATTTATATTGCTATTAAGAGAAGCCGAATTTTTTCCATTGACCGTAATCCTCACGAGGTAAATATGAATTTTGTTGCATCATTTTTCTGAAATAGTATTTATATTAAGATATGAAAAATTAATATATTAAAACTTCTTACCCAATATTTATATATTTGACAATCATATCTTTTATTGGCAAGATTATTTCACACAAGCATTGTTCTTTTATATATTCATATATATTTTAAACTAGTCATTTATACATATATTTGCTTATTATTTAATAATGCATCATTTTTTATGTTAATCATTAAATCTAAAATTGAAAGGACATTGCAAGTTTTATAAACTCTTTTGATCTTTCTTTTTTTTTTTTCTTGTTTTTCTATTCATCAAAAGAAGCTTGTGTTTTAGGATGTTTTGAAATCTTCCTTGTAATTTAATGTATATGGTCAAATATAATGTAAAAAAAAAAATTGTAAATGTATTAAATATTTTTACTTTTATCTATTGGGTGTTTTTTGTTAAGCCTTGACATTCTTTTGGTTTGATAAATTTCATTCTTTTTTTGGAAATTTGCATTTTAAAATATGAAAATTTGTTAGAATATACCATTAGTAAAATTGTTTAGGTAGCTGATTTGTAATTAGCTTTTTTTTTTTTTTTTTTTTTTTTTTTTTAAAGTTAGCTTTGGGTTTGGTTAGGCTTAAAATTGGTTAGATTTGGGTTAGGCATAAGTTAGTAATTGAGCCAATGCACTTGAAGATGACTTGAAACAGAAAATCTCATGTAAAGTGTGTAAAAACCAATATGTTTAAATGGATAATAATTGTGTAAAATGTGTATTATCAACTAAACAATTTAGATATTAACTCAAAGTAACAAATCTAAATAAATAGTGAGTGACATTTGGGTAACTGTTGTTACAATCATCAGACAAAAATACTGAGTTTCACACTATTTGGTCTTATTACCTTGTGTTTCTAATTTATAATACAAATTATACCTTATCATTTAAGCGTAAAAAAAAAAGGCACCTCTCCCTTTTTAATAACACACAATTCTCTTTGTTCACTTATCATCATGATAATCTATGCATTCTTCCTTTAATGGTTTGATGTATTGTTTGGTACAATTTGGATCAGAGAGTAGAAACACACAAGCTAAACAGACGACACCTTCAAATAACTAGTGTACATGATGATAAGGCACAATTTGGATTATTCTATATACAGTTACATTCCTCATCTCCTAATCAACTCTGTCACCGTTTGCTTTTTTTTTTTTGGAATGGCACCCTCCTATTGGTTGGCTACGATCACGCCACCTTTGCCCCCCCCCCCCCCCCACTCGCTCTTTCGTTTTTGTAACTATTGTGTTGGAGCGGGTTGCTCCTTAAATAAATGCATACATTAGTTAATAACTAAATGGAATCCTCTCTTTCCTTTTCCCAGTATGAAACGCCGACGGGAGCCAACAGCACATAGGCTATAGTTATTAACTAACATATGCATTTATTTAAGGCGCCAATTTATAATTGTAACAAATAGTATTTGAATAAAAACATTCAATCGGGTAAAACACGGGCGTTGCCCGGGTCATTCGGCTAGTAGATTATAAGACCACATCCAAATAAATAAATAGTGTGTGACGTTTCGGTAACAGTGTTGTTACTATCTTCATACTAAAGTACTGAAACACATTCAGTACTTGTACACAGTAACTGACATTTAGTACTTTGTCTGAAGATGGTAACAACGCTGTTACTGAAATGTCACACACTATTTATTTATTCGGATTTGGTCTTATTACCTTGTGTTTATTGTACATGATGTTTCTGTAACAGCATTGATGTTAGTTACAAGAAAATAAGGCCTAATCCAAATAAATTAATAGTGTGTGACCTTTCAGTAACAGCATTGTTACCATAATCAGACAAAAGAATAAAAAAAAAAATTTGTCTGATGGTAACAATACTGTTACCAAAATGTCACACACTAATAATTTATTTGAATTAGGCCTTATTTTCTTGTATCTATAATCTATAATAATCCAAATTGTGCTTTATCAGCATTGATGTTATATATGATGGTTGAAATGCTGTTACTGAAATGTCGTATGCAATTTATTTATTTGGATTTATCGTCTGCTTAGCTTGTGTTTTGATACACTTTGTTTATTAAAAGGGAGTGGTGCCATTTTTGTATATCCTTCTACCATATTTTTTACAATGTACAATTTTTGTTTCTTTTTGGCAACTTTAATTCAGAATATAAAAACCTAATCACAAGGTAATAAGACCAAATCCAGGTAAATAAATAGTGTCACAATTTGGATTATAGATTATAAACACAAGGTAATATACCAAATCCAGATAAATAAATAGTGTGTAAATGTGTTATTTGGATTTGGTCTTATTACCTTGTGTTTATATATTATGAAATAGAATATCTGTAATTTACCAAGATTGGTTTTGTTAAAAATATGCATAAATTCAGTAGAACCGCTCTCTTAAGAGACTACACCAAGTTACAAAGCCATTGTCTTTTAAGAAGAGAGGTGTTTTCTTACCAACGAGTAACTAAATAATAAAAATGGTGATTTAGTCAATGAAAATTGTCCTTTGTGGAGAGCTGTCCTCTAGTAGGAGTTTCTTCTCATGGAGTTTGTTCTATTTTTTATTATCCCTATTACACGTAGTACAGGCCATGATAATCATGGTGGATAGAAGTTGGTGAGTACTTTTACCACTTTTACCGTAAATGCACCACATATCTACACATGTGAAAAGCAGTTCGACTTTGCACTTACAAATGTGCCAGAGCACCGTATGGTTACTTGCACTCGCTGGTGGGGTTGGACTTTTTCAAGAATCAGGGACCATTGGAGCATTTCTATTTTATTAGGTTATACTGACTATTAACTAGCCATAAATATTCAAAGGGATTCTCTGCCTTAAGTCTCCATTACATCTTCTAACAAGTCCAGTCATGATGGTTGTCAAACAGACACCATCAAGGGTCACAACTTGATACCCTGATTGAGTGGAGATATAAGGAAGAAGACAAAGTCTTATCCTAGATAGCTTTAAAAAAAGTCTTTGTTAATTGATTGAAAAGGCACAATTTGGATTATAGATTATAAACACAAGGTAATAAGACCAAACCCAAATAAATAAATAGTGTGTGATATTTCTGTAACAGCATTGTTACCTTCAGTACTTTTGTCTGAAGATGGTAACAATGCTGTTACCGAAACATCGCACACTATTTATTTATTTGGATTTTTGGTCTTATTACCTTGTGTTGTTAATTGATTGTTTTTTCAAATATATGGCATGTTGGGAAATAGGGCTGCTGCGTTTACTTCTACCCCTTATCCTCCCCATTGATTTAAAATGTTCATTCCTGCATATCTGATGGGATTATTTGTCAATGATAGTTACAATTTGAATTATAGAATCTAGAAACATAAGGTAACAAAACCACATCTCAATAGACAAAACTGACCTTTCAGTAATGGCATTGTTACCAAAATATTACGGCCACACAAATAAGTTACAGAAATGTCACATATGATAAAGCACAATTTGGATTATAATAAAAGAAAATAAGACCTAATCCAAATAATTTATTAGTGTGTGACATTTCGGCAACAGCATTGTCACCATCATCAGACAAAAGAATAAAAAAAATTGTTCTTTTATCTGATGATGGTGACAATGTTGTTGCCGAAACGTCACACACTAATAAATTATTTGGATTAGGTCTTATTTTCTTTTAGAAATGTCACAAATAAATTACTTATTTGGTCTTGTTAGCTTATGTTTCCCAATAATAATAATGATAAGTGTTGTTATCCATAGATAAATATTCAAAAATGTCTTTCATCTGTAAAAATTACCAACCATATAATAAGTCTTATCGGATGTTCCGGAGTTTGAGCTGGTGAAAACTGCTGAGAGGAATCACACCACTGATGAACCAAGCCCTCTCATCTAATAATTTACTTCAGTGTAATGTGGTTTGTTTGTAGAAGTAGTTTGGTTGATATTAAAAGAAACATTATAGCATTAAAAATAAAAGAAAATAAGACCTAATCCAAATAACTTCTTAGGTCCATTGAAGTCTTATCAAAAAATATAAAGCACAATTTGGATTATAGATACAAGAAAATGACCTAATCCAACTATGGATCCAAAAATGGATTAGGTTTCTTCTTCTTTCTTATCTCCACTCAATCATATTAGGGTATCAAGCTTGTAAAGCTTAAGACTTTTTATGGTGTCTGCTTTGACAACCATCATGACTGAGTGAAGTAGAATGCATCTGCCTTTGTCATTAAAACTGGGAGCACTACTCAGTGGCAAGCCGACTTAGCTCCAAAAGAGATGGCTGCCTCTGACATGAGGAACAGACGCCATGTGCAGCCACTCCTAACATGGAGTACAAACGCTGCTCATCCTGTATCCCTGGGCAAAGGTGGTGTGATCGTAGCCAACCAATAGGAGGGCGCCATTCCAAAAAAAAGCAAACGGTGACAGAGTTGATTAGGAGATGAGGAATAACGCTCGTAACTGTATGTTTATAATCTATAATCCAAATTGTGCCTTATCAAGACCAAATCTAAATAAATACTGATGTTTCTGTAACAGCGTTGTTACTTGTAGACAAAAGTAATGAAAAATGTGAAAACAGTGTAACAAAACTGTTACCGAAATATCACACTATTATTTGGATTTGGTCTTATTACCTTGTGTTTCTAATCTATAATCCCAATTGTGCCATATTCCCAACTTATTTACACGAAAGATCAGAGTCACAAACTGGGTATAAAATCTGTTGATTAATTTAAACATATTGGGCCACAATTATGCAAATATTTCCCCCCATATTTCACTATCCTTAATAAAATTGGACTCCTCTGTTTGCCATCAAATTTCATTAGAACTTCATTATTTATTGGGGTCACAATTTGAAAGTCCACTTTAATCAAACCCACTATAGTCATTTTTCAAATCCCAACAAAATATTACCTTAAATATCATCCTCATCATTTTAGGGCTTTCTAATGCCCAAAATTAGAAATATTTTTTGAAAGCTACCATTCTTTTTAAATATATATGATAAGGTACAATTTGGATTATAGATTAGAAACACAAAGGCAATAAGACCAAATTATAAACACAAAGTAATAATACCAAATTATTAAATAGTTTGAGACGGTAACACTGTTGTTACCGAAACATCACACACTATTTATTTATTTGGATTTGGTCTTATTACCTTGTGTTTATAATCTATAATCCAAATTGTGCCTTATCAAAAAGAAAGTTATTGTTACCATTATTAATAATTATCAAAATATGATTTACTTAATTTAACTGGCAATTCAGACATGTCAAACTAATGCAATAAGAAATACCTTTCCCTTGGAATGTTGAATTAGAGAGGTTTGACTTTTTTCATCTTTTGAGGTGATGAATTTAAAAGTTTTTTTTTTTTTCCTCAGGCATATTGTATTCATCAGGTGGGTTACAGATAGAACATTATGTAGCATGCAAATAAGTGATTTCCTTTTAATTCAATTCTCTTGTGAAAAAGATGAAGGGTTAAGAAAATCGCAGGGGAGAATGTGTCTGTCTGTGCCCATACATTCTGAAATAGTTTTCCTCCACATTAATGGTGAATCTATCAAGAAAAGGTGTTTTAAATGTGTTGGTTGCTCAGCTTTGACATCTGGTTATGTGGCTAGAAGAATGTTCAAGATATCAAAGAAGTTTGTACAAGATATTTAATGGAAAGTTATAACCTTCTACATGTGAAGTAATCAAAGGGAAATGGAAGTTTATAGAAGTCATATTCTGAGGATCATTAGGAGATTGACCCTACTGGAGGGATCATACACTGTGAAGGAAGAGGTGGACAGACTAAGGAAGGATTTATTTTATAATCTACTAGAATAGTGTGGGGAATTAGAAGTTAGGAAGTGAATGTCTCAGTACAGGATGGTGTTCCATGACGGCTGACCTCTGTATCTACGGAGATGGCTACACAGCATGACAGCCTTTGAAATGAATAAATCAAAAGGAAATTTGAAGGAAGTTCTCCAGCAAATATCTATTTCTTCGTTCAAAAGAAATCTTTGCGGGATAATTGTCAAATTTCGTTCTACAATCATAAGCAGCATTATATTGTATTATAAATAAACATTTGAATTTTAAAAATCACATTGTCATCTCTCATATTTCTGTTGAAAGTTGTAATTGTGTGACTCAAAATATAATTTTAGGTTTAAAAAGAAGTTATTTTAAATATATAGACATATTTCCTCCCCCTTTAAAATGGTATTATTATCCCATGATGATAGGCACAATTTAGATTCTAGATCAGAAACACAAGATATAAGACCAAATAAGTAAAATTATAGGAGACATTTTGGTAACAGACTTGTTACAGAAAGGTTACATGTACCAAAAGAGGCACCTCTCCCTTTAAAATTGCATTAAAATATGCATTTGGTTCATCATCCCAGTACAAAATGTAATAGTGGGGATAAGGAATGAGACACAACACCAGTTTTGGTAAATTCAGACAAAAGCCAACTCCACCTTTGCCGGTCCCAAGCCCGAATGAAAAAGGAGGAGGGGGAGCAGTAACAAGCTCACTAAAAACCTGGGTTCAGCTGGCCTGGCTGATAGTACCCTGTAAGGGCTCCTAATCCAGGGATACAGGATGAGCAGTGTCTGTACTCCATGTTAGGAGCGGCTGCACATGGCGTCTGTTCCTCATGTCAGAGACGGCCATTTCTTTTGGAGCTAAGTCAGCCTGCCACTGAGTAGTGCTCCCAGTCTTAATGACAAAGTCAGACGCATTCTACTTCACCCAGTGTGGAGATAAGAAAGAAGACAAAAGCCAACAACCTGTATATTTTTGGTACATGAACACCATCCTTTGTTGTATTCAACTAGACTTTAGGTCACATATCAATAATTTACTTAGATTTTGTCTTGTAACCTTGTGATGTATTGTGACAGTTTATTATAAAAATGCTGTGGCCAAATAAAAACTTGACAATCAACTGTAATATGATTATTAGTTATGATTAATAAGCTATATTGTGCTCTAATGCAATTTATTTATTCAAGTTGAGCATGTCAGTTATAAGCCACTTGTCAAATTTGCATACCTTGTTGTTCAGCCTACTTCTACTCATTTACATATGTTCCAAGTTTTATAATTTTCATTAATCCTTATATTTCTTAATGTGTGAGTTTAAGAAAGTTTTTTTTTTTTAATGTTCCACAGGCCATGTTATTAGTAAGTGAAACAAACTTGTCTTTATAAATCCATCTTTTCTTTTTTTATGTTAATTGAATTTTCTTTTAAAATTATTTTCTTGTTTGAAAGGAGAGGTAAAAGAAAATGCATAAATGTATCAAAATATCATAAAGTTGCGGGAAGATGATATTCATGTACCAAAAGTTGTACCTCTCCTTTATGCATTAAAACAATACTTGAATTTTGATTCATCATCCCAGTTCAAACAAAGATGGTGATTTGGGAAGATTCAGACAAAACCAACCTGTATATATACCATGGTTTCAGACTTGGCCCTCATCATTACTGAATTTGTTGTGGGTCGGTGATGCAAAAGAACAGCCAAATAAGTGATTTTATAAATATAGTTTTATTATTAAATATAAGGATATATATGTTGACAAAAGAATAGCAACCGCACACAGCAGTAGAACAAAGCAGGCTTTAAAGTATATACAAGATAAAGACGGACGGTTGAGGGGGGGGCGTTCCCATTGGTTAGTTATCTTCATGCAGCGCCTCCAAGCGGCGCCCGCATCCACGCTTCTCTCATCAGAATTTTATATAATTCAAAAAGTGTTAAAAATAGTTTATATATCTTATAACAGATGGTGTGGTAATGCATCCTTTCAAAACTGGTGTTGTGGCTATTTATTACCATCTTAATGTTTTGTACTGGGATGATAAAGAAACAATAGCAGTGATAAAGCACAATTTGGATTATAGATTTTAATACAAGAAAATAAGACCTGATCCAAATAATTTAATAGTGTGTTACGTTTCGGCAACAGCATTGTTACCATCATCAGACAAAAGAATAAAAACATTTGATGATGGTGATGGTCTGATGATGGTAACAATGCTGTTGCTGAAACGTCTCACACTATTAAATTATTTGGATCAGGTCTTATTTTCTTGTATTGAAACAATAGCAGGTGCCCCACTGTTGGTACATGAATGTGATTGGCAATTAAGTCCAGTGTGTATTCCCCCAGTAGTCTTCTTCTTCTTTCTTATCTCCACTCAATCATATTAGGGTATCAAGTTGTGACCCTTGATGGTGTCTGTTTGACAACCATCATGACTGGGTGAAGTATACTACTCTGATCAAAAAGTTTTGACACTTTGCTCATAAAATCCTGAAAACTCAATATATTTTCTCCCGGTTTGTGGCAAACGCAAGCGTCGCCCTTGGCTTGGAGACCTGCCAACTTTCAAAAATTACGCGCCACAACAGCGCGAGCAGCGGCTGTTCGAAGTGAAGCCATTTTGCCTGTGCTTCGATTTCATTAGTCACCGAAATGGAGGATCAACGAATTTGCATCAAGTTCTGTGTGAAAAACGGATTCAAGGGTGCCGAAATTTTTTGGATTTTGCAAACAGCCTACGGGGGATGCCTTCATGAGCCAAAGACGAGTTTTGAGTGGTGCAAGGGCTTCAAGGAGGGTCGGAAAGAGACCACCGACAACGAGCATTCCGGGAGACCATCCACATCAACCACGCCTGAAAAAGTGGACAAGGTGTTGGAAGTGGTGCGTGAAACGACCCCGAATTGCTGAAGAGGGTCATTACTGGAGATGAAACATGGATTTACGGCTTTGATTCGGATACTACCCAACAGGCATCAGAGTGGCGCTTCAAAAATGAGCCGAGACCAAAGAGAGCGAGGAAGGCTCCCAGCAAAGTCAAGGTCATGTTGACGGTGTTCTTCGACTACCAGGGCATCGTTCATCATTAATTTCAACAACAAGGCTCTACAATAACTGCTGACACCTACCTGGGAGTTTTGAGGCGATTGAGGGAAGCGATCAGGCAGAAACGGCCGGAGCTGTGGAGGAGCAAGTCGTGGATCCTCCACCACGATAATGCGCCGGCGCACACAGCCCTCGAAATCTCGAAGTTCCTGCAGGACCACTCAACCTCTGTTTTCCCCCAACCCCCCTACAGTCCCGATTTGGCCCCCTGCACTTCTTCCTTTTTGGAAAGTTCAAAAAAAAGTTAAAGGGTCGGAAATTTCAGAGCATAGAAGAGATCAAAGTGGAATCGAAGAAGGCCACAACATAGTTACATCCTCATTCTAAGTCCCCTTAATCCTGGTTAAACCGACCAAAAAATATAGGAAAATAAAAAGGCATCTCCTTATCGTGCAACTGAAAGTTGCTGATGGCTTGCGCCATCTATTGGAATAAATATCAACTATTCTCGTTGATTTTTAATTATTCCAGATTTGGCCAAATATTTCACATTGTTTTGCGGTCTCACACAATTCTAGCCTTAACTACCCGTTTCATGATTTTTCAGGATGCCTGAATGACCAATTTTTTGGTTGTTGAGGTACAACTTGCACCACGCTGATGAGGGCCAACAGCCCGAAACGCGTACATGGTTAGCTTATCTTGATGAATCAAGAATGGGTATTTGGCCAATTCTGGAATAATTAAAAATCAACGAGAATAGTTGATATTTATTCCGATAGATGGTGAAAGCCATCAAAAAATTTAAGTTGCACAATAAGGAGATGCCTTTTTCATAATTTATGCACCTTATCCCTGTACAATATCACATTTGTACTATTTTTTAAAAAAATATAGGCCCCACGTAATGTCCTTATACTGATGATCTACTGTAGTTTTTACTTTTCTATTTTGTCATAGTAAAAACTAGAGTTGTGTTCGAATAAATAAGCTTGAGGGATGAGTCTCTTTTAATTACATTTATTTCAAGCTTTCGGGCTCAACCGCCCTTCGACAGGACAAATTATATTCGCTACTAAAGTTTTCAAATCTAATCTATATAAACATTTGAGAGACGCCTGTGTCTCGAGTGTAAAACTAGAGTTATAAACGGTCATGGTTATATCTTTATTTTATATAGAAAACAAAGGCTAGACAGTGGAACCTACATTATAAAAGAAACTTGGTTAGAACACCCTAAAGTCTCTAGCTTGAAGAGTTACAATTGTTTCAACTATGGTTCTAAAAAGTGCCCAATGCTGGATTGTGGTTATTGACAGTCTGTATCAAAGCTTCACCAATTCAATAATTGACCCCTCCCTGACAGCAAGCTGTGTGACAGCTGGATGACCCCAACGCCACCATCTCCAACATCCTGGACATCCTCAGGAAGATGGTGAGTTCTTCCTATTTACATATATCTGCTATGTTCTATTGGTCTGTATATGTTTGTCATATATTCCAAGCACACGTGGTACAGGCCATGATTATCATTGTGAGTAGTTAGTGACTGCTTTTACTGTAAGTGCATCACATGTTTACACTTGTAGAAAGCAGTTTGACTTTTGAACTTACAAGTGTGCCAGAGTCCTGTTTGGTTGCTTATACTCACTGGTGGGGTTGGACTTCTGCAGGAATTGAGGGACAGTTGAAACAACTTTTGCTTTCAGACAGAAGTGCCTAATGCAAGATTCAATCCCAGGTCGCAGTTGTAGAAAATCAATGGGTTATATCTCTCCTCCACCGACCCATAGATAGAACTACCTAGCCTTTATCTCTGATGAGGTACAACTCTGGATTCTAGATGAGAAGCACAAGACCAAATACTTGGCAAGGTGGGTTAACACATTGTTGCTACCATCTTCAGCAGACATAATTACTGTATTTTGATGGACAACAAAACACGTCACTATACAATACCTGCAGCAGAACCTCTCTGTAAAGGACAACACCTAGTTGCAGAACCAAAGTTTCCCTTTAGGTATCCTCTAATTGGATATAGTTGCTAATTAGTAACAATAGTAATTTTGGCAATGAAAACTGTGTAAAGTAATATTCACTCATTGAAGTGGTTCTACTGTACTTGGTCTTGTAATTCCTATCCCAAATATGGAACTGACCTACTTGTGACACCTAATGAGAGCAATTGGATTAGAAATGCCGTTGATGTTGGGAACATTGAAGGAAGAGAGGAAGACCTGCAATGAACTGGCTAGAAGTCAAGGAAGCTACCGGAAGGTCACTGGATGAGAGTGATGGTCAGCAACGGATCAAATTGGATAATATTTGTCACCATAGTGTCACCAAAAGTTGATGAACACTAACAACAACAATCCAATCTCAAGACCAAATCCAAATAAATAAATAGTGTGTAAGGTTTCAGTAACAACATTGTTACCATCATCAGACAAAAGACTGAATATATGAAAGACTGAATATGACTAAATGGTCTTATTATAATCCAAATTGTACCTTATCAATTCCTATCTCTAGTGGAAAGAAAGATGCCATTCCCCTTGGTGCCACCATGTCTCTCACCCAGCCTGTTGTGTATTTGAGTAGGATAGTTGATTGAGAGTAGAATGGCTGCCATGGAGTGGTCAGCTGGGGCCTCATGGTATAAGCAAGTATTATGACAACCAAGGTTCGGGAGAACCTGTATACTTATCAGTTTTATAATTAATTCTCAATGGCTCACTAATTCTCACACAAGTCCAACCACACCATGTGTGCAAGTAACCAAACAGGGCTCTGGCACACTGGTAAGTGTATAAGTCAATGTGTAGAACATGTGGTGTAACTTACAGTATGAGCAACTGCAAACCACTGCCCACCATGATTATCATGGCCATTTGTAAATGGTCTAAGTAGTGTTAGAAAATTTGACACATTTCTTCAGCTTGGAGCACAACTTGTCAGCCCAGATTAATACAGTAGCCTTCTTATGGTACACCTCTCTCAAAGCTACACTTGGCTTATATGTATTGTAAAAGAAATAAACATTTAGCAATAATTTATGAAAAAGGCATCTCCTTATCGTGGAACTGAAAGTTCCTTATGGCTTGCGCCATCTATTGGAATAAATATCAACTATTCTCGTTGATTTCTAATTATTCCAGAATTGGCCAAGGAATCAACAAGAATAGTTGATATTTATTCCGATATTTGGTGCAAGCCATCAGTAACTTTCAGTTGCATGTAAGGAGATGCCTTTTTCATAATTTCTGCACCTTATCCCAGTACAATATCACATTTGTACTATTTTTTTTTATATTTAGCAATAAGTTTGTTCATTAAACAAAACCGCCATCTTTCAAGCTCTTCAACAGACAGAATTGTGCTAAGAGTGAAACAATGGTGATATTGAGGTGTTTTTCAGTATTGTTAGACAAGCTGTAGGATATGGTCTGGAATTCTTGTGTTGCTGGGATTGACACTTATTGCTAAGAACACTATCAACACAAGTGTTTGATGCCAGTTTAGGAAACCCCATATTTAGTTAACATGAACATCCAGGAATATTTGTTTCTTCAGAGATTATGGTTCTGGCATAAAAGTCCTTCTATAGGCGAGAACCTTATAAACAAACTCTTTGTTTGAAATGATAGACTTTGTAAGAGGGCTGGCCTGCTAACACCTTAAAATCTCAAATTTTCTCTTCTTGTAGTTGTGCCTTTGAAAACTGTAGCCATTTTTTTTTAAATTATTTTTCACCATAGCTACAAGGTAATAAGACCTAACCCAAATAAATTAATAGTGTGTGACATTTTGGTAACAGTGTTGTTACCATCTTCAGACCAAAGTACTGAATTGAGAAATTTTACCACAGCATGTTTTAAATAGTTACTGTGGTAAAATTTCTCAATTCAGTACTTTTGTCTGAAGATGGTAACAACACTGTTACCGAAGTGTCATTTATTTGGATTTGGTCTTATTACCTTGCGTTTATAATCTATAATCCAAATTGTGTACCTTAACATAACAAGAAGTATCTAATTGTGACCAAAGGCAAATTTTGTTCACAAACTTCTCAAATCTATGAGAAGAAGTTAATTTCATATTTCTTCTCTCCTAGCTTTGATAAATCAGTAAAAAGAATGTTTTTCATGAAAGCTTGTCTTTTGTCACCTACTTATTGTTAAATTTTAAGGCACAATATGGATTATAGATTATAAACACAAGGTAATAAGACCAAATCAAGATTTTATGTTAAATTTTGTTATTATAAGTTTCTATAAACATCTACACAGCTGGCCACTCCAAGGTACAGTAGAACCTCCCATGAGAGTCTAAAAACTTGGTCTTTCCTGGAGGTTGTCTCAGTTTGGGTTGAAAGACTTCTCATGACTTGGCCTGGCATGATATAGGCTCTGATGAGGACTTGGAGAGACCAGGTATTTAGACTATGGTCCTCATGGGAGACTCCACTGCAGTGTAAAACCTGACATGAGATAAGAAGCCTGTTGACATGTTACTCCAAACATCCAGGGTGCCTGCCTAGTAAATGTTAGTTGACACCCGTGTATGTGCAAATTGAAACTATATGGCACATTTTCTTTCTTTTTTTTTTTAATAAATAAAGCAACACTTGATAAACATAATTTGGATTATAGATTATAGCTACAAGAAAATAAGACCTAATCCAAATAAATTGATAGTATGTGACATTTTGGTAACAGCATTGTTACCATCATCAGACAAAAGAATAGGAATAGAGGAGAGCTTCAGATCCTGAAGTCTTTAAAATAGGATCTTCAAGTGATGGCATCAACATTGACATTCAGTTTGGAATTCTTCAGCTCATAGGAAGAATAACTTGTTAGGTCCATTGATGTCTATCAAAAATGATAAACCACAATTATGATTATAGATTAGAATTACAAGGTAATAAGACCAAATCTAAATAAATTAATAATGTTTCAGTTAGCTCATTTATTATACAAAACTTCACACACAATTAATTCATTTGGATTAGGTCTCATTTTCTTTTAGCTAAAGCAACACTTCTACTGTTCATACTAAAACAGAAAAATATGGGGAGGGCTTGGCTCATCAGTGATGAACCCTCTCAGTGGTTTTGCCAGTTTAATCTACCCTACTATAAACACAAGGTTATAAGACCAAATCCAAATAAATAGTGTGTGAGGTTTAGGTAACAGCGTTGTTACCATCTCCAGATAAAAGTAGTTACTTTCGTAGTACTTCAGTACTTTTGTCTGAAGATGGTAAAAATGCTGTTACTGAAACATCACACACTATTTATTCATTTGGATTTGGTCTTATCGGAAGTACAAGTTGACGTGATGTCAGTCAGTTGGTATTTAGAAAGACTTCCTTATTGTGTGTATACGTTGGATTTAGTTATCAAATAATGATAAGGCACAATATAGATTATAAACACAAGGTAATAAGACCAAATTTCTAACTCTATCAATGCTATTTCCTTTTTACTTATCCCAAGTACAATATGGCCATGATAATCATAGTGGGTGGTTAGAGACCACTTTTTTTTTACCATATCACCATGTAGAAAGTAGCTCAACTTTTGCACTTACAAGTGTGCCAGAGCCCTGTTTGGTTACTTTGCATTCAGTTGAACTTTTATGTTAATATTTTGAAACAAGGATACTCTGCATAGTTTGAATTTACTTTAATCATAATTGACAACTCACATCTCTCTCTCTCTCTCTCTCTCTCTCACTTGTTAGAACTAGAGGGTAATAAGATAGTATGTGGCATTTTGGCAACAATGCTGTTATTTATTTGGTCTTATTGCCTTATGTTTATAATCCAAATTGTGCCTTATCATGCATCACTTGTGGGTAGTGAAGAAGGTTGAGGTGGGTTTCATCTTTAGTTCGGTATTGTTTTGTGTAAATCTCACAAGATAAAATTGTTTTAATTTTTTTAAACTTGCATTTAATGATAGTGTCCTTTGAATCATAGAAACACAAGGTAATAAGACCAAATACATAGTGTGTGATGTTCAATACTTTTGTCTGATTATGGTAACATCACTGTTACTAAAATGTCTCATACTATTTGTATTTAGATTTGGTCTTATTACCTTGAACTTGCAATAAAATAATTTTGTTTCTTTTTATTAATCAAACAAGTTTTTACAAAGTCACTCTGCTACAGGTTCATCTTAAATAGGATGGGTTAAAATGATTTGTTTATGAAAACACCACCAATATTACCATTTATAAATAAGACTTTAATTTCAAAAAGAATCTTACGCGTTTAAAATAGTTTCGAATTTTGATAACAGATGGCGCGCTAGTGCATCATATTATAAAAGACTTTACACAAAAACTTGTTTGATTAAAAGAAACTTTTTGTTGACTTTTGAGTTATTTTTGTAAAGTTAGTGTTCTAGAGGGAGAGTGTAGCAATAATAGAATAGAGACACATGTTTAATCTGTTATTTACTAAAGAGATGGTGAACAGGTGGAGCTAGAAGACCAGGTCAACTGGGGTGGAGGCGGCTCGCTGCTGGTTCCCCTTCTCCTTGAGCCGGGCCTGGAGCAGCGTGTGGTTGGCCACTCCGATCCTGACGTTCATCTGGCTGATGTCTGCCTTGAGCTGAGCCAGGGCCTTGCGCACCTTCACCAGCGGGGTGCCGTCTGTCATACTGGAGCCTTGTTCCTCCATCTCTGACTTCACCTGCTCCAGCTCCTCTGTCAGCTGCCACACAACAACCATGAGGTCCTACAAGTGACAGATTGCTGCTTCAAGATGGCAGCTTGGAGACTTGGCATGCTGCTCAGGTGCCCGTGTCACCTGTGGAGGGAACCACCCTGGAGCCAGTGGAGGTTGTCTGTCCAGTGTGAGCCCGGTGTCTGTTACAATGTGTAGTTGGCCATCTAGACCTGGCTGAGGGAGTAAAACAGTCTAACTTCTTTGATTCAACCCTTTTTTTTTTTTTCCAAATCCCAATATGGCTTTTTGTTGTTGTTGGCATCTATCCAGTTCAAATTTTAGTTACTACATGGACAAATAAACTCTTTGCCCTAATTTTTGCTTGTTCAAATATTCTCCAATTTGATCTGAGAATAATCATTCCTCGCAGCTCATCTAATGACTTTCAGCTAGCCTCCTTGACCGCTTCTAGCCCGCTCATTGCAGGTCTTTTCTATTTCCTCAATTTTCCCCAACATCATATTTTTCTAACCCATTTGCTCTCATTATATGTCCGAAGTAGGTCAGTAGTTATTTACATATTTGGGATTTCAAAGATCTAACAGGATTAATTCCATTTAAGATTGAAACTTTTGATCTTTTATTTGCCCATGGCTTTATGAGTAGCTTTCTCCATGTCTACATTCAAAGGCTTCAATTATTTTTCTTTCTTCTCTGAGAGTCCAGCTCCATAAGTGACCACAGGGAATACCAATGTCTCTACAATTCTTTGTCTTGATCTTCCATTATCTTGTCCAATTTCATCATTGTGTCCCTTCCTAGTGATTTTTACTTCCTCTAAGAAACCTCCCATCAATGAAGTGATCAACTCTCTCAATTTTTTCTTGATGAATTTCAAAGATATTTATATTATCTGTAGTTATAATTTTTGGGTCTATCTGATATTTAACCAACTATAATTCAATACAAAATTTTGATCTCTTGGGGTGTTGAATTAAAGAAGTTAGACTGTAGGGAAATTAATTTCAGTAATGGTTTTTGTTCTCATTTAAAAGGAGGGTTTTCACTGCCAGGACAGTTACAAGCTGGCAGGATCTATCCCAGCTCTCCTCTACATGTGCTGTACATGTTGGAGTGGTTAATCTAACTTCCTGGCCATGTGGGATAACACTTCAATCTTGGAGATATAATGGCAGGTGAGGGCCTGTCTCTGAGATGAGTTTAGTGATGTCTTGTAAGACGTGTTGGGAACAAAGACATCACTAAACTCATCTTGGAGACTGGCCCTCACTTGTCATTACATCTCCAAGGCTGAAGTGTTATATATTCCACTCCAACAACAATGTATTGTACTTCACAGCACATGGGAGAAGAGAGCTGGGATAGATCCTGCCAGCTTGTAACTGTCATTAGGTAATTGAAAACCCTCCTTTTAAATGAGAACAAAACCATTACTGAAATTAATTTCCCTCCCTTATAGCCAGCTACACATTGTAACAGACTGGAGCCCCACTTGCTCCAGGGACAGGAGGGGGGATGTAGTTCCCCTCCTCACAAGCAAAGGGGGTACTGGATGTGTGTGTAAAGAAAAACAAACAGAAAAATAAAGAAATATATTTATTTTTGTTCCATTAATTACACCTACACCCCCACTCTGTACCTACCCTCTCTCTCCCCCCAGGTGGCAAGGTGACCTGTGGTGCCCCCTCAACTGGGAGGGTCAGTAGACCACCAGCCAATCAGGGGACAGACTGGCGATTACAGGACCACAGGGTTGTTACATCTGGTTGCCACTTAAGACACACTTTAGTGTCCACCAGGAAGTGAACAGTTTGAACTGTGGTGAACTTATCTGAACACCTTAGATTCAACTATGTGACACCTATAACTAGAACACTAATTAAACCTAAAGAAAGTAAGAAATAAAAAAAAAAAAAAAGCATTTCTCAGAATCCCACCTATTACTTCAGAACAAGTATTTATTAGCTAAACTACCAGAGCCAAGTTGCTGGAAGATATTTAACAAGGCCACCAACAACACCAGAGCACACAAACAACATTCCCTGACAACTCCAGAAGTCAGGTACAACATTATAACTCAAACAATACCTCAAGAACTGTTTGGTTTGGAAGAGGAAAGCAATATGACTGACTGAACAAACAACCTATGAATGCAGCTTGCCTAGCTCTCGGAGAGAAAAGCTATTGATACATTTGGTAGGAAAAGACTCGTAAATAATATTATTATCAAAGATGAAAGAAGGCAATAATAACTCCCATGTTATTGACCAAGGGAGGTAACAATCAATGAAATCTAACTAGATGGGGGGTGTGTCATGAGAACTAACACACATAAAATAGCAAAAGGTGTCAGATTGGATAAAGATATCTTGTGTAGGTAACAAAAACCTAAATAACAACAAATCACCTAGTGAAGCCTCTGGGTAGGTGAATGGTATAGAAAGAAGACCAACCAGGAGGAACTGAGAAGACAAAGCTGTCACAAAGTATTATAGCTACCAGATAACAGAGACTGGAAAAGCCATGTACTAAGACATGGTGCCCTTAAGTAAAGATTGATTGAAGACAGACCAAGACATCAGTGGACCAAGTGAAGTCACCACCAGACTATGGATCTTGGAGGAACCTGGCTGTACACCAGGACAGCGTTCAAGTTCCCAGACACCATTCTCTCAAGAAGTGGAGGCTCATGGAATTTGTGTAATCTTTACACAAGGGGATAAGAAACAACAAGTGGAGGAGACAACCTGGCCAGACCAACTATTACTTATAACATGTCCTGATGAGGCAGTCCTGTAATAAGTCACAAACCTCCATAGTAAAACCATGGGCCGCCATTAAAACTACCAAAGTTGCATCTGAATCCATGTTAGTTCTCCATGTTTAACCTGAAGCTAAGTGTCTCATTCCTTGAACCAACCTACAGTTACCCATAAATTTGTCCAAGTTTCAGGCACTAGGATTTGTGACACCTATAAATGGTCCAACATCACCACAGTTCAAACTGTTTGTTCACTTCCTGGTGGAACACACCCAGCCCAACACAATCCTGTGAAAATATAAAGTTACAATGGTTATTACCACTTTTATTGTTGTTGTATTGAAAAGACACATTTCTACAACCACCACTAAAGGATGAAAAATACATAATGATAATAACTTTATATTTTCACAGCTACATGTCATTTACCAAGAAGTGTGTCTTAAGTGGCAACCAGATGTACAAACCCTGTGGTCCTGTAATCACCTCGGCACCAGGCCTGTCCCCTGATTGGCTGGCTGTCTACTGACCCTCCCGGGGGGGGCAGGTCACCTTGCCACCTCTCTCACCTAAACCACATAACACTTACATAACAACCAGAGACATAGAGGGGAAGCCATGTTTAACACAAGTTTTGATACAATAGAGGAATACATAGGAAGGGGTTTATATGAAAAGTGAGAAGATTCTTCCACTATATATTTTTTGCTTATCCCTAGTACATGTGGTACAGGCCATGATAATCATGGTGGGTAAAAGTAGGCGACTGCTTTTACTGTAAATCTTCCACTATAAACACATCTTATATAAAACACAGTATACGCAGTCAAACCTCGCTATAACAACACCCCCTGGGATTTTATATGGTTAGAACCGTGTTGTTATAACCACATGGCTGCTATAATTACACTCTATGTAAAACTGACATTTCCAACCATACTGAGGTAGAACACAGAATTGTGACTTTTCTGGGTGGGAAATGGCTCCAACTGGTTAGTTTTTGTAATCAACCAAATGAACACATTTTTCTCTCTGTACTGAAATAATCTTAGCAATTTTACTTCTATAAGAATCACCCAAGATGAAATAAGGAGTTGCTTTGGTGAAAGAGCCTTGTTACCATCTTCTGACTCCATCTATAACCAAATTGTACCATCTCATTACAAGTTTCTTACAATTATTGCTTCAAGTTGTGAAACTTCACAGAAAAATGTTTTCACTTGGTTCCTCCATGTATTCTACACCAATGTGGTCAACTAACCTGCGCCAGAGTGCGCGACCGTTCCACCACACCTCCGCTGACTGCGCGATAGCGGTCCTTGGCGGCAGACAGCCTCTCCTGCGCAGTCCTCAGTTCAGCGAGGGGGGCCTCCAGCTGCTGGTTCAGGTAGCGCTCCCTGGAGTTCAGTTTCTCTAGTGCGCGGCCGGCCTCGGTTGCCACACGGTCCAGCTGGGTGGTGGCGCGGTTCAGGGACTCCGCCATGTCCTTGCGCTGCGCCTGCAGTTGCTCCAGGTGGCTGCGCCAGTCCTTGCTGTCCGCGTGGACCACCACTTTGAGCTGGGGCAGTACCCGCTCAACCTCCAGCCGCCACTCCGTCTGGTCCACTGCAGACTCCAGGATGTCCTCTGGCCTGGCCACCTCCTGGCCCACACATCTCTGTTTATATAGACAGCACAATAACAGGACAGCTCAAACCATTAGATCTGCACCACATGCCCAACTACAAAGGAGAGGTATCCTCTTATCTGAAAGTTACTAAATATTAAAATGATAATTTTAGTGATGTAAGAAGTGTCATCTTATAGAGTATGTTCTACTGCAATAAATTTGGGGATTTTTAAAAAGGAAATCTAAAAGAGCGGGGGGAATATTTTATATTTAAAATAAGTCATTTGTGTGGGAAAAAAAATGCTGTTGGTCCCCTGAAAGAATAAATGCTAAAACTTGCAAACAACTCAAGGTAATAAAACAAAATAAATACAGTGTGTGATGTTTCAGTAACAACGGGGGGTCAGTGGAAGGCTGGTTAAACCGTTTGGTTTACGACCACTACGACCCGGGTTCGATCCCTGCATTGGACACTTTTTTCTGTTTAAAAAAAAAAATGCTCCAATGGCCCCCCGATTCTTGCAAAAGTCCAACCCCACCAGCGAGTGCAAGTAACCAAACGGGGCTCTGGCACATTTGTAAGTGCAAAGTCGAACTGCTTTCACATGTGTAGACATGTGGTGCACTTACAGTAAAAAGCAGTCGCTAACTACCCACCATGATTATCATGGCCTGTACCACGTGTACTAGGGATAAGCAAAAAAAAAAAAAAAAAAAGTAACAACACTGTTATCGAAACGTGACACACTATTTATTTGGATTGGGTCTTATTACCTTGTTGTTTCTAATCTATAATCCAAATTGTATCTTATCAAGAAACCAACTCATAATAGCGATGATTGCAAATTTCAATAATTACACAAAAGTAGGTAATTTCACAACTTTAAGTAAAATAAAATAAACCTTCAGCCCTGGCCTTCATAAATGAATTTGAAAACCTCAATGTTTAAAAGATTCTTAAATGTGAATGGTGTGCCCACTGAATCTCCTTGTATTTTGCTTTAAGAAAAAAAAAAGTTGTGTCACTTGTTCTTGTGTAAGCAACCACCAACTGCCTGCCTGTAAGGCCATATGGCATGTAAACAATCACAAACATAGAAATTTGGTGCAAGGAAGGACAACTATTTCAATCTTACACAAAATTCATCCTGGTAGACTCTCAAATATATAAACAAAGACTGACCTACTTCTGACACTTAATGAGAACAAATGATTTAGAAAAGAGGTTTTGACACTCATGGACAAAACTTGAGTGAAAATTCTTTGATGTCGCCAGTTGTCTATTTTTTAAAAAAGAAAACAGGCAATTTTGTTCAAACTTAGTTATCTCGTGTGTCTTCAATAAAGGACATTGTGATATCTTTCAGAGTTATTGTCTGAATCCAGATATACATGATGAAAGGTACAACTTCCTTAAGTTTTGTCCATGAGTATAGTTTGGTAAATATTAAAAGTAAGAGAGGAAGACCTGCAATGAGCTCGCTGGCTAAGGAATCTACTGGAAGGTCACTAGATGAGGTGATGGCCACCAAAAGAACAATTTGTTGAATATTTGTCCATATAGTGACCAAAAAGAGACTTGGACACGAACAACAACAGAAATATGGTAAGGACAAGTAACAACAGGGTTACTAAGTTTTTACGTTTGACTCTGCAAATATCAGTGATCGAAACAGGTGCGCTACTTGCATGTTAGGAGCGGCTTCACATGGCGTCTGTTTCTCATGTCAGAGGTGGCCATTTCTTTTGGAGCTAAGTTGGCCTGCCACTGAGTAGTGCTCCCAGTCTTAATGACAAAGGCAGACGCTTTCTACTTCACCCAGTCGTGATCTCAACCGTTACAAGCTTGATACCACAAATATGATTGAGTGGAGATAAAAAAGAAAAAGACAGCCCATAAGACTGCCGGTAGCATCATTGCTGCCTCCATTTTAATGGAGTAAAGTATTAGCCCCACCATTTGACACACAGTGTGGTAAGTGACTCACTCACATGTCTGGAGGACTTGTTGATCATCTCAAAGTTGAGGTAGGTGCTGTCTTCGTCTTCCTCGTCGTCATCATCTACTTCTTCCTGTAGCACAGCTGTAGCTCACATTGTGTCTGTCTGTGCACATCTCCTACCATCATCTCCTCCTCCACCCGGTCCACCAGGTGTTCCTCCATCTCCTCCGTGGCAGCCACCTCCTCTTCCTTCTCATGTACCGCCCTGACATCACCACCATTACAGTTATTACTTCTTCGTATATTCTACTCCAACTAGAGAAATGGTTAAAACATACAAGAAATAAAACTATTAAGCAACAGACAAAAGGTAATAAGACCAAATCCAAATAAATAAATATTGTGTTTGACGTTTCGCTAACAACACTGTTACTGAAATGTCACACACTATTTATTTGTATTTGGTCTTATTACCTTGTGTTTATAATTTATAATCCAAATTGTGCCTTATTATTATTAAGCATAAATTTTTATTTTTCAAATAAGATAAACTTCCTATTGTCCTTACTACGATGCTAAAAATATATTGGGAGGGCCTGGCTCATCAGTGGTGAACCCTCCCAGCAGTTTTGTCAGTTTAATTCCCCATACTGAGTGCTCTACTATTGTATTGGACCATTCTGCTTATACACCCAACACTGAAGGGTGGAATTGTGGTGTTCAAGAAGACTATGGATATAAGCTTTGAAGACAGTTGAATTATAGTATGGTACATCAAACTAGCAAAACCGCTGGGAGGGTTCACCACTGAAGAGCCAGGCCCTTCCAATATTTTTCATTGCAGTAAGAATGACAGTAAGTTTTATTTGAAAAAGAAACATTTGTTATTAATAGGTTCCACTTTTGTTTATATAAATATGTAGATAGATAGTGCATTATTGCCTTAATTTAAAAATCATGCATGTGGAACTTGCAGGATTAAAAAACCAAATCCAAATAAATAAATAGTGTGACGTTTCAGTAACAGCATTGTTACTAAAACCTCACACACTATTTATTTTTTTAGAATTTGGTCTTATTACCTTTTACTTCTAATCTATAATCCAAATTGTATCTTATCATGTATGTGATACTAAAAGTGAAATAAAGGAAAAAGCGTGAAAGGTGCAATTGTAAAATAACAAAAAATATCAACAAGTTATTACTATCTATATAAAGCAAGCTTTCGAACATGGCACTTTTCAACAGTCTGTGAGTTATTTAACAAGGAATCTGAAAGGACAGTTTGAGGCTGGAAATAGAAACTGGTACCTTGCTCTAAACTACAACTTCTAGTTGTAGAGCCAAAGTGTCCTTTACAGAGAGGTGTCGTCTTACTGGAGAGTTACTATTTTTTTTTTATATGTTGATAAGGCACAATTTGGATTATAGATTATAAACACAAGGTAATAAGACCAAATCCAAATAAATAAATAATGTGTGACGTTTCGGTAACAGCATTGTTACCAGTACTTTTGTCTAAAGATGGTAACAACGCTGTTACCCAAACGTCACACACTATTTATTTGGATTTGGTCTTATTACCTTGTGTTTATACCTTAAACTAACCTTAAAACTAAACAATATTCATGAGCATATTTATTTATTATTATAATTTATCCTTGTTTTTAACACTTAGTACAAAAAATAGTTGAATAAAATTAAACATTGAAAATAAATTTTATTTTTAAAACTTAAGATTTTAATGAATTGCCATCTTTTGCAGTTCCCAAACCTTGTTTGACTTCTATAAATGGCTTCAATTTCTCTTGCTCCCCCCCCCCCCATCATGTAACTTCAGTAGAAGATCCAAATTCTATTATATTTTAACAGTAAAATTTCTTTATACCTTTCTGGTATTGTCAAAAGAACAATCAGCAATGTGTAAAGCGACAACAGGCACAGCCAACCCATTTTCACATTAAATTATTCAATCGAGACTTTTCCATTACAACTTGTGACTTTTTGTGCTGTTTTGATATTTTTGGAATATTTAAACTTGATATTTTTCATATCTATTGAAATGCTGGAAATTTGTGGAGCATGTTTTACATTTCAATCTGACAAACACTTTTCTACATTTGAATAACTTCAAATCAATCTTTAAAAGATTAAGATATTAGGTTTTCTAAGCAGAAATTTAAATAAAAATATGTTTATAATTATTTTATTAAGAACAAAAATAATGCACTTAAAATATAAACAAAAATTATGGTATCAATTGAAGAGAGTATAGATTTTATTTTTATAATATAGATATTTTTAATAGACTTTAATTTTTAAAACACTTAAAGTTGCACCGCATAAGTTTCTTTTCTGTGAAAAATCAATATTTATTTCAAAGAGAAATATTTACTATTTCTAACTTTTTTGGATGAAGTATGAAAGGGTGAAAATATGAAGAGTAATGGCGAAAGGAAAAATAAAAGTGTCCAGGGGCGGGAATCGAACCCACAACCTTCCGCTTATTTTTCCGTTCGCCATTACTCTTCATATTTTCACCCTTTCATACTTCATCCAAAAAAGTTAGAAATAGTAAATATTTCTCTTTGAAATAAATATTGATTTTTCACAGAAAAGAAACTTATGCGGTGCAACTTTAAGTGTTTTATAATCATACGCCGCAGTCCTTTATAATGTATTATAAGTTACTTTAATTTTTAAGTTTGGTAATTTTTTATATTTGCAGCTAGCAGGAATATTTAAAATCAATGATACATTGGGAAAGCACCCGTTGTTTGGAGGTGTCCACACACTAGTATTTTCAATAAGAGGACAATTTTAGAAACTGTCCCTTGTGTAGAGGTGTCTGCTAAGGAAGTTTCTCCTATAGTGTAGCTGCTGCCAATTCCTATTTCCGACCTCCGAGTCCTTTTATCTTCTAATTCCTCGCTACATAATTCACAAATTCAGATAACTCCATAAGTGCACTATCAGAAAATTGACACTATTCAGAATGATTTTTTTTAATGAATAGAATAACTCCTGACTGTGTCCTTCATTCAATGGAAAACTATTGGGAAGGCTTCAATGAGAGGGTTTACCACTGATGAGCCAGGCCCTCCCAATACTTTTCTATTGTAGTAAGAACAGTAGAAGTTATTGCTTTATTTATTAAAAAAGAAAATGTTGCACATGTTCAACTAATATTTCTAGGTACACTGGATGCTTGAAGTAACATTTCAACAGACTTCTTATCGAATCAGGTTTTAAAAACCTGGTCTGTCCTAGAGGTGGTCTCTTATCAGATACTCTGCCATGGCAGGCCAAGTCATGAGGAGTCTTTCAACCCAAACTCCAGTGTTTCTAGACTCTGGTGTTACATGGGAGACTCTACTGTAGCTTCAGGTGGCCATCTGTGTAGAAGGAAAGTTTATAACAAAAACATTAAGTATCTCTTTTATTGTGACAAAAGGTAAGCTTTTGAGCAAAAACACTCTTTACTGATTTATCAAAGCTCTGAGATATAAATTTCTCCTCATAAATTTGATAAGCCAGTAGAAAAGCACCATTGCTCTAAAAGTTCGCCTTTGGTCACAATTAGATAGATACTTCTTGTTAATGTTTTTGTTAATACAAGTTTCTATAAAGCCATTCATATAAGATGGAGATTCAATCTGTTTCATCTAGAATTGTCACTGGGATGTTAGGTGAAGCTAGTGGCAGATCCTGGCAACAAGGAGGTAGAGAAGCTATAGTTCCAGAAGAAGCTAAAGAAGGGTTAGAGAGAGAAGCTAGAGTTAAAGAGAGAAGATGAAAGTTAGAGAGAGAGAGAGAAGTTACAGTTTCCAGGAGAAGTGGGTATGTCTGAGAGCAAGGTCAGCCAGTCTGTCCAGGATGAAGAGAACCTCGCTGCCGTGGCCTGGCTTCAGACGGCTGGGGGGGAAGGTGATGGCCACATTCTGCCAGCATAGTCTATTTACATATATATAACTTACTTAGCTCAGCTCCAGGAGCCTATATGGCCTGTGTAAGTCAACTTTACCTCAAGATATCTACCTCAATTCACTGTAAGAGGCGGCACCTACATGGTGAAATATAATAAAACACAATTTGGATTATAGCTACAAGAAAATAAGACCTAATCCATGTTACCAAAATTAATTTATTTGGATTAGGTCTTATTACCTTGTAGCTATGGTGAAAAATAATTTGTAAAAAAAATGGCTACAGTTTTCAAAGGCAGAACTACAAGAAGAGAAAATTTGAGATACTAAGGTGTTAGCAGGCCTGCCCTCTCACAAAGTCTATCATTTCAAACAAATACTTTACAAGGCTCTCTCCTATAGAAGGACTTTAAGCCAGAACCATAATCTCTGAAGAAACAAATATTCCTGGATGTTCATGTTAACTCTAAATATGGTGTTTCCTAAACTGGCATCAAACACTTGTGTTGATACTCTTCTTAGCAATAAGTGTCAATTCAAGATTGTATTCCAGCAACAGACCATATCCTACAGCTTGTTTAACAATACTGAAACACACCTCAATATCACCATTGTTTCACTCTTAGCATAATTCTGTCTGTTGAAAAGCTTGAAAGATGGCGGTTTTGTTTAATGAACAAACTTATTGCTAAATGTTTATTTCCTTCATATTAGCCAAGTGTGTAGTTTTGAGATAGGTGTACAATAGCAAGGCTACTGTACTGGTCTTAACGAGCTGTGCTCCAAGTTAAGGAAATGTGTAAAATTTTCTAGCATTACTTAGACCATTTACAAATGGCCATGATAATCATGGTGGGCAGTGGTTTGCAACTGCTTACACTGTAAGTTACACCACATGTCCACATATTGACTTATACACTTATCAGTGTCCCAGAGTCCAGCTGACCACTCCATGGCAGCCATTCTACTCTCAATCAATTATCCTACTCAATTACACAACAGGCTGGGTGAGATATGGTGGCACCAAGGGGGAATGGCATTTTTTTTCCACTAGAGATATGATTTTATAAGGTACAATTTGGATTATAATGGTAACAATGTTACACACAATGTAGATCTTATTACCTTGAGATTGAATTGTTGTTATTGTTTATTAAGTCAACTTTTGGTGACTAAATGGTGACAAATATTATCCAATTTTATCTGTTAGTTACCACCACTCTCAGCTCATCCAGTGACCTGGTACTGGTAGCTTCCTTGATCTCTTCCAGCCAGTTCATTGCAGGTCTTCATCTCTTCCTTCAATGTTTCCCAACATCAACGGCATTTTTAATCCAATTGCTCTCATTAGGTGTCCCAAGTAGGTCAGTTCCATATTTGGGATAGGAATTACAAGACCAAGTACAGTAGAACCACCTTAAAGGGTAGACTTCTCTTTACACAGTTTTCATTGCCAAAATTACTATTTTTATTAATTAGCAACTATATCCAGTAATAGGATACCTCTCTCTAAAGGGACACTTTGGCTCTGCAATTAGGTGTTGTCCTTTACAGAGAGGTAGTTCTACTGTAGGTATTGTATAGTGACGTAATAGTGTTTTGCTGCCCATCAAAAATACAGTATTTATGTCTGCTGAAGATGTTGTTACTGCCAGGTATTTGGACTTGTGCTTCTCATCTAGAATTGTACCTCATCAGAGATAAAGGCTAGGTCTCTCACAAGTTCTATCTATCGGTCGGTGGAGGAGTGATAGAAACCATTGATCTTCTACAACTGCGACCTGGGATTGAATCTTGCATTAGGCACTTTTGTCTGGAGCAAAAGTTGTGTCAACTGTCCCTCAATTCCTGCAGAAGTCCAACCTCCCCAGTGAGTATAAGCAACCAAACAGGACTCTGGCACACTTGTAAGTTAAAAAGTCAAACTGCTTTCTACAAGTGTAGACATGTGGTGCACTTACAGTAAAAACAGTCACTTACTATTCACAACAATAATCATGGCCTGTACCACGTGTGCTTGGAATATGTGACATACAGACCAATAAAACATGGAAGATATATGTAAATAGGGAGGACTCACCATCTTCCTGAGGATGTCCAGGATGTTGGAGATGGTGGCATTGGGGTCATCCAGCTGTCACACAGCTTGTTGTCAGGGAGGGGTCAATTATTGAATTGGTGTAGCTTTGATACAAACTGTCAATAACCACAATCCTGCATTGGGCACGTTTTAGAACCACAGTTGAAACAATCGTAACTCTTCAAGCTAGGGACTTTAGGATGTTCTAACAAAGTTTCTGTTATAAAATAGGCTGTTATAATGTAGGTTCCACTGTCCAGCCTTTGTTTTCTATATCAAATAAAGATATAACCATGACCGTTTATAACTTTAGATTTCACTATGACAAAATTAAACAGTAACAACTAAAGTAGATCATCAGTATAAGGACATTACATGGAACCTATATTTTTGGTTGGTTTAACCACGGTTAAGGAGGCTTAAAACTTAGAATGAGGATAAACACATGGTAATAAGACCAAATAGTGTGTGACGTTTCGGTAACAGTGTTGTTACCATCTTGAGACAAAAGCGCTGAATTTAAACCATGTTGTGATATTTTTTTCTCATTCAGCACTTTTGTCTGAAGATGGTAACAATGCTGTTACCGAAACGTCACACACTATTTATTTATTTGGATTAACCACGTTGTAATGCTGTCATAAATACAAAAGAGAGAAGGTTGGGGAGGCTTATAGGGAGGCATTTATTTGGATTAAGTCTTATTACCTTGTGTTTATAATCCAAATTGTGCTTTATCATTAGAATGCTGCTGTTGTAACCACGTTATAACACTGTAGTAAAAATACAAAAGAGAGAAGGGAGGCTCACTCACCTCCTGCGGAGGTTCAATGTGCTGGCCACAGCGACGGATGAGCCACGTAGCCAGGGTCACCATGGTGAAGAACTGTTCCCCGGGGTTGGTGGGGAGGACAAAGTAATGTCTGCACCAGTCAGCTAGTTATATAATGGAAGTAAGTTGTGGATTGAAGGACACATCCAGATGCAAGAGTTTCAATGGGAGGCAACCAAATTGAAATGTAAGAAAGTACATAAACATTAGCACTAATTCACAAGGTAATAAGACCAAATCCAAATAAATAAATAGTGTGTCTTATTACTTTGTGTTTATAATCTATAATACAAATTGTGCCTTATCAGCACACACACACACACACTAATTTTGTTTATTCCAAAAATAAAATAAAACTTCCTATTGTTCCTACTGTGAAAAAAGGATATTGAGGTTGCTAGATTTTAATACACCAACACATTTTATCAGGTTTAGTTCTGTAAGGTAACAGGACCAAATCAATAAACTGTGGGTGATGAGGTATGTTACTACCATCCTCAGACAAAAGTACAGAAACTATTTAAGAGACCATGCTGTGATATTTCCCCCTCATTCTGTACTTTTGTCTAAAGATGGTAACCACTCTCAGTTTATTGGTCTTGTTTTACCTTATATTTCTTATCATCCAAAATGGTAACCTTATCCTTGGAGTTTAGTTCTTCCTGAAATGCCCCATCTCATTGTGTAACTGTTGGTCAATGTTCTAGTCAACATTAAGAAACATTTTTTACAACATAAATTTTTAATACCAACTTATCACCACCATTTTTTGCTCTACAACCTGATACCCTAATATGATTGAGTGGAGATAAGGAAGAAGAAGACCACATTTTTTATAGTTTCACCAGAGTACAAGATTGCCTTAGGCTTCTATATAGAAGAGTTTTGTTTTATTCCAGGTGAGTCCCAAGACTGGTGTACAGCCTCCTCCATAATGATCCATAGTCAGTTGTCTTGGTCCATTCCTTGAGGATTTTCATGGGAAAAATATGCTATGGTTTCCCCTTCCCTTCTGCAGTCATATTCCATTGACCGAGTAGTTGGTTCATTTTTGTTTTAAAAAAAGTTAACCTCTCTATATATTTTAAAATTATGATAAGGTACAATTTTTGGAGTATAGATAATAAATGCCTTTGCTGGTCTCAAGCCCAGATGAAAAAGCAGGAGGACGGGAGCAGTAACAAGTTCGCTAAAAACCTGGTCTCTTCTGGCCCGGCTGATAGTACCCTGTAAGGGCTCCTGATCCAGGAATACTGGACGAGTCTATACTCCATGTTCCCCATGTCAGAGGTGACCATTTCATATTAGAACTAAGTCGGCCTCCTACTCAGTGTATATAGTGATCCCTGTCTTAATGAATGACAAAAGTAGATGCATTCTACTTCACCCAGTCATAGCTACAAGACAATAAGAACTAATCCAAATAAATTAATAGTGTGTGATGTTTCAGTAACAGTGTTGTTACTGAAACATCACACACTATTAATTTATTTGGATTAGGTCTTATTTTCTTGTAGCTATAATCTATAATCCAAATTGTGCTTTATCATTCACCCAATCATGATGGATGTAAAAACCTTGTGATTATTTGGGTTTGTCTTGTAACTTCATGATAAAGTAATAGAAGTAGGATTAGTTTGAAAAGTTGGGTATGCATATCATCCATTTATATTATCTTCTGTGCGTTTCAGCAGAATTTATATGCAAATAATAAACACAAGATAATAAGACCAAATACAAATAAATAAATAGTGTTTGACATTTTGGTAACAGCATTGTTACCAAAACGCCACACACTATTTATTTGGATTTGGTCTTATTACCTTGTGTTTATAACCTATAATCCAAAATGTGCCTTATAATTAATTATATGCAAATAAACTGTGACCTTTAGATCAAACACCAGCTTTGGATGTTCCTCATAGATCAATAATAATTTTTAAGATTTAATTAAAAAATTCCACCTAATCCACAGTTTTTTTAACAACCAACTAAAATTAAAGCATTTTTTTTCCAAGTTCAAGCTATATACTACAAAAACAACTGTAGTTCATCACTGGCTTTAAGAAGTGAACAAGGTAATTATAGTCATTTTGGAAAAAAACATAAAGGTTTCATAAATGGTAAAAAATCCTTATCTCTCCCTTGGACTTTAAACAAAATAAAGTAACAAAGGGGAGTTACAAGCTGTCCTGGAATGTGAATTTATTTAAGATTTTATTAGGAGTTTCTCTCTCTCCATAGTTCTAGCTTAAGATCCCCTTCTGGAGAGGAGAAAAAGATACAAACATCATACTAATACAACAAACACAAGGTAATAGACCAAATCCAAATAGTGTGTGACGTTTCGGTAACAGCGTTGTTACCATCTTCATACTCTTTTTGTGTTGTTTTTCTTGCTTCCCTCTTTCTATTTCTTGTTTTTTTTTCTTTTTCTTCTGTATATATCGTTATTTCCTTTGTCTCACTGCTTTGTTCTTATGCATACCTCTGGTGAATCCTGTATAGGGTCAGTGACCCTGAATAAAGGCTTTTTGTTGTTGTTGTTGTTGTTACCATCTTCAGACAAAAGTTCTGAATGAGAAAAAATATCACAGCATGGTTTAAATTCATCACTTTTGTCTGAAGAGGGTAACAACACTTACTGAAACGTCATACACTATTTATTTAGAATTGGTCTTATTACCATGCGTTTATAAATCTATTATCCAAATTGTGACTTATCACTAACTAATACAACAAACACATTTATTTGAACTGACATTTCTGGTGACAGTGACTGCCTTGTAAGAGGGTTTGCTGACATTTTCTGTCTATGTATTGTTAAACTGTAGAGTCATTTAAGATTCTTACAAAATATTTATTTTATTCTTATCAAAATGATAAGGCACAATTTGGATTATAGATTATAAACACAATGTAATAAGATCAAATCCAAATATATAAACAGTGTGTGATGTTTCGGTAACAGCGTTGTTACCATCTTCAGACAAAAGTACTGAATGTACTTTACATACATACTTTCATTCACTCATTCAGTACTTTTGTCTGAAGATGGTAACAACGCTGTTACGGAAACATCACACACTATTTATTTATTTGGTCTTATTACCTTGTGTTTCTTCTTATCAATTATCTCTCCTTGTTTACACAACTGATAACAGTTTAAATAAAAAATATTTTGAAAAGAATCTTTTCCCTGGGGAGGCTTACTGTTCTTATTTTAATTTTGATTACAGTACTGATAAAGCACAATTATAGATACAATAAGACCTAATCCAAATAAATAAACAGTGTGTGATGATGTTTCAGTAAGAGCATTGTTATCATCACCAGACAAAAGAATTTTTAAAAAATCATAATCATCAAAAATATTCCTTTGTCTGAGGATGATAACAACGCTGTTACCAAAATGTCACACACTATTTATTTGGATTAGGTCTTATTGTATTGATAACAGTACTAAATAGTTAAAAACATAGTTTTCTCATTCAGTACTTTTGTCTGAAGATTGTTTTAACGCTATTACAATGAAACCTCATAAATTATTCATTTAGATTATAAACACAAGGTAATAAGACCAAATCCAAATAAATAGTGTGTGATGTCTCTGTAACAATGCTGTTGCTGAAATGTCACCCACTATTTATTTGGATTTGGTCTTATTACCTTGTGTTTATAACCTATAATCCAAAATGTGCCTTATAATTAATTATATGCAAATAAACTGTGACCTTTAGATCAAACACCAGCTTTGGATGTTCCTCATAGATCAATAATAATTTTTAAGATTTAATTAAAAAATTCCACCTAATCCACAGTTTTTTTAACAACCAACTAAAATTAAAGCATTTTTTTTCCAAGTTCAAGCTATATACTACAAAAACAACTGTAGTTCATCACTGGCTTTAAGAAGTGAACAAGGTAATTATAGTCATTTTGGAAAAAACATAAAGGTTTCATAAATGGTAAAAAATCCTTATCTCTCCCTTGGACTTTAAACAAAATAAAGTAACAAAGGGGAGTTACAAGCTGTCCTGGAATGTGAATTTATTTAAGATTTTATTAGGAGTTTCTCTCTCTCCATAGTTCTAGCTTAAGATCCCCTTCTGGAGAGGAGAAAAAGATACAAACATCATACTAATACAACAAACACAAGGTAATAGACCAAATCCAAATAGTGTGTGACGTTTCGGTAACAGCGTTGTTACCATCTTCATACTCTTTTTGTGTTGTTTTTCTTGCTTCCCTCTTTCTATTTCTTGTTTTTTTTTTCTTTTTCTTCTGTATATATCGTTATTTCCTTTGTCTCACTGCTTTGTTCTTATGCATACCTCTGGTGAATCCTGTATAGGGTCAGTGACCCTGAATAAAGGCTTTTTGTTGTTGTTGTTGTTGTTACCATCTTCAGACAAAAGTTCTGAATGAGAAAAAATATCACAGCATGGTTTAAATTCATCACTTTTGTCTGAAGAGGGTAACAACACTTACTGAAACGTCATACACTATTTATTTAGAATTGGTCTTATTACCATGCGTTTATAAATCTATTATCCAAATTGTGACTTATCACTAACTAATACAACAAACACATTTATTTGAACTGACATTTCTGGTGACAGTGACTGCCTTGTAAGAGGGTTTGCTGACATTTTCTGTCTATGTATTGTTAAACTGTAGAGTCATTTAAGATTCTTACAAAATATTTATTTTATTCTTATCAAAATGATAAGGCACAATTTGGATTATAGATTATAAACACAATGTAATAAGATCAAATCCAAATATATAAACAGTGTGTGATGTTTCGGTAACAGCGTTGTTACCATCTTCAGACAAAAGTACTGAATGTACTTTACATACATACTTTCATTCACTCATTCAGTACTTTTGTCTGAAGATGGTAACAACGCTGTTACGGAAACATCACACACTATTTATTTATTTGGTCTTATTACCTTGTGTTTCTTCTTATCAATTATCTCTCCTTGTTTACACAACTGATAACAGTTTAAATAAAAAATATTTTGAAAAGAATCTTTTCCCTGGGGAGGCTTACTGTTCTTATTTTAATTTTGATTACAGTACTGATAAAGCACAATTATAGATACAATAAGACCTAATCCAAATAAATAAACAGTGTGTGATGATGTTTCAGTAAGAGCATTGTTATCATCACCAGACAAAAGAATTTTTAAAAAATCATAATCATCAAAAATATTCCTTTGTCTGAGGATGATAACAACACTGTTACCAAAATGTCACACACTATTAATTTATTTGGATTAGGTCTTATTGTATTGATAACAGTACTAAATAGTTAAAAACAGTTTTCTCATTCAGTACTTTTGTCTGAAGATTGTATCAACATTGTTACACCGAAACCTCATAAATTATTCATTTAGATTATAAACATAAGATAATAAGACCAAATCCAAATAAATAAATAGTGTGTGATATTTCTGTAACAATGCTGTTACCAAAACGTCACACACTATTTATTTATTGGATTTGGTCTTATTATCTTGTGTTTATAATCTACTAGCCGAATGACCCGGGCAACGCCCGTGTTTTACCCGATTGAATGTTTTGATTCAAATACTATTTGTTACAATTATAAATTGGCGCCTTATATAAATGCATATGTTAGTTAATAACTATAGCTTTATCTGTCTATGTACTGTTGGCTTCCGTAGGCGTCTCTTACTGGGAAAAAGAAAGAGAGGATTCCATTTAGTTATTAACTAATATATGCATTTATTTAAGGAGCGACCCGCTCCAACACAATAGGAGGGTGCCATTCCAAAAAAAAAGCAAACGGTGACAGAGATGACTGATGAAGAATGACGCTCGTAACTGTATATAGAATAATCCAAATTGTGTCTTATCATTTAGATCTTGTTACCTTATATTTATAGTCAAAGTAGGCACACAACTTGGATTTGAAAACCAGTTGAAGTAAAGAAAGTGTTGAATTATAGTCAGATAGATTAATGAGCCTAAACTGTAAATTAATGATTAAAAATTTAGTTTAAAAAAATTGTCTATTAAAAATATGAAAGTGAAGTACTCATTTCAGTGGACCAAGTGCTGCTGCTTCACTAGGCCTACTCAATGTAAACAAAAATATTTACATTTCTAAGTAAAAAAAAACGTAACCTAAAATAATTTAATCTATTACAACACTTAATCTAACCTGGCTTAGTGCTATACTCAGTGACACATTGCCACCAGTGGTCCGCAGAAATGAGTAGCTCACCAAAATAAACACAAATACCACTTTGGAAGATGCTATGACAACATTCTAACTGGCAAATGTCTCCCTCAGTCAACAGAAATACACATTTTATATCAAGCTGAAGAAAGAAAAAATGATGTAAAGGCAGGTTGTGAGATCAATTATCCATTTGGCTACAGAAATATCAAGATTAGGTTAGGTATGGTTGAGAGTGCACTTTGCCAATTGGAAAGGGGTAAGCAGTTTGCCGAGTAGGCTTAACACATTTCCTTACCACTAGGGTTACAAAGTAGGCAGATATGTTGTGTCAATTTATTTTGGCAAAACCTTAAGAATATTATATAGATCTTAAGTTTTTTATTCAAATTCTCATTATTAATATATATTTTTTAAAATACATACATTAAATTTATCAAATTGTAAAAATAAATATTTGCACCTATACCAACTTAAATATAAAGCTTTTTCAATATTTTCAAAGGATTTAAATTTTTTGGCATTAGGATAAAAACACTGTGAATTTTCAATTTAAAAAAATAAATACTAAAAAGTGCCATAGCAAATCCTTATAATGTATATTTAATACACATTTTATGCAACAATGCATACAAAAATTTACATAATTAGGAACATTTTTGAGAAAGAATTATTTTTAGTTATATTGACTTTTCGAATACCAAAAGATTTTTGGGACACACACGAAGTCCATTTTAAAATTTACACCGACAATGTGGACTCAAAGTGTAATAAATTCAAAGCAGATTCTTTATTCACTATATAATTTATATATATATATATATATATTTTTAAATCGTTTTTGAGTATGTATGTGTATATCTTGGTTTATTTATGTAAAAATATTTTTATAAATGTGATAAAATTATTCTTAATCCCCTTACCTATTAAGAGGCCTTGTTTTTAAGGGCTCTTTTGAATCATCCTTGCTCTGTAATAACTTAATTTTGTCCAAAAGATCTTCCATTATTAGGTAAGAAATGAATGCTTGACCAGGACTAGCCTCAACTAGTTGATCAAGCTCTCTACGTTTTTCTTCTCCCATTTTTATTTAATAAAAAAATATACCCTAAACGTTTAAGACGAAACCATTATTGTTTACAAAGCACAAAAAAAGTTGCCATGGCAAAATGGGTGCCAGCGCCATCTTTTTAAATTTATTATTCTCAATGCATATTAACTTTTATCCTTTTCTAGAAATATGTTCTTACACATATAAACTACCTTAAAATCTAATTAATTTTAAAATATAAATTTATAAATAAAAATCATTATGCAACAAACTTTTTTTTGCCTTTTTATTTAAAACAAATTTGAAACTTACTTTTGATTTTCTTTCTTGCCGAAGATAATAATAATGAAAATAAAAATTTAATAAAATTGTACAGTCATTTCGAAAGAAAGTATTTCTGTTAGTAATGTGATTTTTTAATAGAATGAGTAAAGCTTTTTTCTCTCTTTTGTTTAGTTAATATATTTAATAACTAAAATGTTAGGCGAAGTGTTAGTAGTTACACCAATTAAAAGCAGAAGACTATCAAGATTAAGGTTGTTACAAATATGAATATTGTCAGCAATTTTCAGTGATATTAGTAAATTGAATTCAACTCAAAATATTTGTTCAAAAATTAAAAATGTTTTATTTCCATGAGAGTCTAGTTGAAAGAGAAGAATTGCCTCATAATTATATTTTATTCCAACAAAAACCTTTACAATTCTTTATTGTTCATTTATTATTTTTCGAAGTTTTAATAAACTATCTACAAACTAAAAATTATAGTAAATGTGATGTTTTTTTAACAGCACAAATTGTTAGCACAAGACTTAATCGTTCTTAAGACTTCTTCGTTCACAAAGTGAAAAAGGATAATGGTGACACATGTAAAACTTCATTCATATTAACATAGGACTTTGTTATATTTTCAAAATTATAAGACTTGAGCAACAATTGGAAAAATTAGTTTTAAATAGATAATGGTTTCATTTTAAAGATTTATATTTCCAAATTTCTCTTCCTTTAAAAAAAAATGTTTTGAACGCTACAATTTATATGTCTATAAAAATATATCACGAAGTCTTGAAGGGAAAAAATCATTGAGGTATATTTTTAGAATATCTGTGATATTGAGTTCGATTAAATTTGACCACATGAATGATCAAATTCTTGACAACAGTTCTTAAACAAATGAATGAATTGATCAAAAATTGAAAAATAATACCATTAATGTAACAAGACTATGTATTGAAAAAAAGGAAGAAGAACTGATTATAAAAACTCTGCTATTAAAAATTGTTGGTAGAAGAATTAACTTGGAATATATTTACTCCCTGTTGGGGAATGAAAAAAAATCCTTAAGAGCCGCAATATTTGATTATATTCATATGATGTATATATTTTGAAAGAAAAAAAAACTGTTTTTCTCAGGAAGAACAGCTAACTACACTGGGTGCCCTTACCAAATATGTCGAGGAAGACAGGTAAGAATTTATATGATAAATCTGGCATCCACACTGAAAACATTTCCACTAAACCAGATACTCTTCTATCAATCTCAGAAGTTAAGTTTGGTGTCACCTCTCTACTGATGAAGGCCACAATCCACCTGTCAGCTGGACAGATGTCTCACCAAGATGTCTTATACAATCTGAAGCTGGATGATGTCACGTGATATATACAAGTTCATCTAATTGGTTGGATTGATAGAAATCAACATGACGTCAGATGGGGGACTTTTAGCGGAATCCAGACAATTTCTGATCAACTTACTTCCCATATGGCCAGATATTAAGTCCATACATGCTCTACACTTATACCACCTACCTATATACCTAGAGAGATATATAATATTACCACAGAATTTAAATTTTTATAGGAAATTAAAATAAATATTTAACGAGCATTGTTTTGATCAGGAACTCCGCGATATCAGACGACGCGTGTACAGTATATTTTCTCGAGAAACAAGAACTATTTAAATCCAAATTTTTAACACAATAGTTTATTCTTTGTATTTTATCATTTAAATATTTATGATCTTATATAACAATTTGTAAAAATATTTTTTTTTACCAATTGAAATATAATAGCTGTTTTAAGAAATAGAAATATTTTAGACGTGTATGATTCTTTTTAAAATTAAACAATTTTCTGCTGCCATTACTGCAATGATAAATGTTGTGTTGTGCCCGTTGTTTTGTCAATAATCCACTCTGAGTCGTCGGAGCTCCCTTGGTACCGGTTTTATTTATAACCAGTGCCGGAACATAAGGAGAACACCACACACAGCCAGACGCGGAGATACTTCCGCTCGCAGCCAAAACCAAACTGCTCGGTTCCAGTCTCGGCCGGTTCCCGCCTGAACCCTCAACAATAAATTGATGGGCTGGCTCATCAGTGGTGAAACCCTTCCAGCATCTAAAATAGCTTCAAATTCTTTTAACAGATGGTGTGCTATTTCCTCTTATTATAATAGCTGTTTGTAAACATTTGCTTATTCTTCTCTCTCTGCCATTTGGAGGACAATAAATACCTTCCATCTTTGATTGAGGGAGGTCAGTGAAGGATTGATATAAACCTTCTATTTAAGAAATCTACGACCCGGAATCGAATCTCGCATCGGCAACTTTTTTTTATGAAAAATAAATTGCTTCAATGGCTTCCCTGGTTCTTGCAAACGTCCAACCCCACCAGTGAGTGCAAAGTACCAAATGAAGCTCTGGCGACACTTGTAAGTGCAAAAGTCGAACTGCTTTCTATATGTGTAGATATGTGGTGCACTCACAGTAAGTAGCGACTTACTGTTACTATTACCCACCATGATTATCATGGCCACGTGTACTAGGGAGAGTTAGAGATGGGAAAATTATTTATAAAGAATAATCTACAGAATCTATCTACCAATGATGTGAAATTGGAAGAGGACGAATGATCATTTTACCGCCGTACTAATGTAATTATGAAAAAACAATAGAAAAAAATAAAAGATAAGTGGGTCAGGTGTTGATATTAAAAATAAAGAAGGCATCTCCTGACCACGAGCACATGTGCTTTTTAGATGGCAGAGCGCCATCTAGTGGAGCAAAAATAAAATAAACGTTTAGTTTATTTTTGCTCCACTAGATGGCGCTCTGCCATCTAAAAAACACATGTGCTCGTGGTCAGAAGATGCCTTCTTTATTTTTAATGTAATTATATATAAAAAAAAGTACAAATTAACAAATATCTTTTAAATAAATATTAAGTGATTTTGTAGGGTTCGGATTGATAAATAAAAAAACATTTAAAATTACTCTTAGAGTTTAACCAAATCATTCGGAAATAAAGACAATATCCCTTATTTTAATTAAATAGCAAAACAAGTAAGAGGTATATTCTAGTACACGTGGCCATGATAGTCGTAGTGATTTGTTAGCGAATTCTTTTACTGAAAATGTACCTCATATTTACACATGCAGCTCGACTTTTACCAGTGTGTCAGAGCCCCCGTTTGGTTACTTGCACTCACTGTTGGGTTAGGCTTTTGCAAGAATCAAGGGACATTGAAGCAAATTTTTCTTTAGAAAAAAAAGTGGCCAAAGTTGGTTTGATTCCCAGGTCGTGACTGTAGAAAATGGTCAGCATCTCCCTAGTAAGATAGAATCAAGTGGTTGGGTAGAATTGGTAAAGTGCTTCCTCTCAACCTTTTGTTGGCTTGAAACCACAACAAGTGAACCTTTTATGTTGAATATGTTCTCTTGTGGATTCCCTTAGGATCTGAGGAATTATAGTTTGAACGGAATTGGAAGACATTGAGTACTTCACATGAACTTTGCTCTCTTTTCTAAGATAAATCGCCGCCAACCAGATTGAAGAAAAAACAAAAACTTACAAACTGCGAGAATGACCAAAGATAAAAAAGAGACTCGGGGGGCAATAGCAATTTTTTGACCACACGGTCCATCAGTAGGATCTAGCTAGTGGCTGGACAGTACTGGGACAGCGGGTTGGGTTTAGGGCTTACACCACTGATGTGACCACAACGTTGATGTCTCTAGTTATAGTCTGGTAGCCCTCGCATATGTCACAGACCTCGCATGTCGCAGAGAGCACGAAAGTGACAGAGAGCATCCGAGCAACCATAATTTCAGAAAGAGAGACATACAGAAAAAAAAGATTCATGAAAGAACAAGATAAAGGTCCTACGTGGCCCGCAGCAGAAAAGACTGGGAACACACGCGGACTGTATCCCTCAAGTGTACGTACAGCCAAGTATGGCTGTGTAGATACGTACCCGACAGACTGGGTTCGATGTGACGTAGGTCAGTAGTGGAACTCTACTATCGGAGTCACATGGGAGATGTTATGTAGCTATAGATATCATCTCACTGTGTCTAGGTAACATTTAGGTAAATGTCTTTCTTCAAGCTGGAAGAGTGGAATAAACTGTCGTTTTTCGACAGCCACGATCCAGGATCGAAACTCGCAATAGGCCCATTTTTTTCTGTACGAGGTGTGTTCAAAAAGTATCACGACTTTTGAATTTTCGCGGGTTACGTATATTCGAATTTCGATCTTTTTGTGGCTTTATGTTGGTACTCATGTCTCTCACTTATGCCGACAAGCTCGGTCATTTTGAATGTTCACTTAATTGTTGACAGCTGCTTTGCTTGCAGGTCTTTTGGATCGTCTTCGATTTTTACCCATAAAAAAAAATGGATAAAAGAACCTGTATCAAATTATGTGTGAAAAACGAAATTAAGTGCGCGGATGCATTCCGAATGTTGACTGTGGCATACGGAGAAGCTACCATGGACCGAAGCAACGTTTATCGGTGGTACAAAATGTTCTCAGAAGGCCGAGAAGATGTGAACGACGAAGAGCGTGCCGGACGCCCGAGCACTTCAACAACAGACGAAAAAATTAATGAAGTGGAGAAAATTATATTGGCCAATCGTCGAATCACCGTTAGTGAAGTTGCTGAGGACCTAAACATATCAATTGGCTCGTGCCATTCGATTTTTATCAATGATTTGGGCATGAGATGGGTCGCCGCGAAATTCGTACCAAAATTGCTCAATTGCGACCAAAAACAGCATCGCATGAACATTGCTAATGAGATGTTGGACTCTGTCCGCGACGACCCAAATTTGCTCCAAAGGGTCATAACTGGTGACGAAGCGTGGGTTTATGGTTATGACGTGGAAACCAAAGCTCAATCATCTCAATGGAAGCTGCCGCACGAACCAAGACCGAAAAAAGCGCGCCAAGTTCGGTCGAATGTGAAAGTTTTGCTGACAGTTTTCTTCGATTGCAGGGGCGTGGTGCATCATGAGTTCTTGCCACAGGGTAGAACGGTCAATAAGGAATATTACCTGCAAGTTATGCGCAATTTGAGCGAAGCAATCCGCCAGAAACCCCCGGATTTGTGGAAGAACAAAAATTGGCTTTTGCACCACGATAACGCCCCTGCTCACACATCGTTGCTTGTGCGCGACTTTTTGGCCAAAAACAACACACTAATGATGCCGCAGCCACCGTATTCCCCAGATCTGGCCCCCTGTGACTTTTTCTTGTTCCCTAAACTGAAGAGGCCCATGAAAGGACGACGTTACGCTACGCTTGACGAGATAAAGACGGCATCGAAGGAGGAGCTGAAAAAGATTTAAAAAATGATTTTTTGAAGTGCTTCGAAGATTGGAAAAACCGTTGGCACAAGTGTATAATATCTCATGGGGATTACTTTGAAGGGGACAAAATAGGTATTCATGAATAAATAAATAATTTTTGAAAAAACACAAAAGTCGCGATACCTTTTGAACACACCTCGTATATATATAAAAAAAATTGTTTCTGTGGCTCCCGATTGTGGTAGAAATCCAACCTCACCAGTGAGTACAAGTAACCAAACGGGGTTCTGGCACATTTGTAAGTTTAAAAGTCTAGATGCTTTCTATTATCTTTTTAATCGATAAGGAAAGTTAATTAGGCCAGTGAAAATGAGCAGCTCATTGGATACAACTTGGGTTCAACAAATGCAACCACCAACGTACCATTTAATATGTTTACGATTTTAAGGATGTGAAGGTCTGATTTTAAGGATATAAGGAGTTTTTCTCTAAGGTTTCAATGTTATTGCTAATGCTTGCTCAAGAGGGACATAGATTTTCTTGCCTTGTTTTCTTTTTCTATTTAAAATCTCCTTCAACCTTTTTTTTTTCTCTTTTCTGAGCGAGGATTTAGTTCCTTCCCCTGCTTCTCATTTTTTTTAAATTTATTTCTAACAGGAGAGTCGTCTGTATAAGATGGAATGTCTTAATAAAGGCTTGTGTATGTGTTGTGCGCTTGTTCAAGAGGTAAGTTTTAAGTTTTACAAAGTTGAGAATACAAAATGCTAAAATGAACTCAGAATATTATCAGAGATAAATGTTGGGGCCAATATTTGAAGAAGCTATCCCTAATTTGTACGGAATTGAAACTGGTGGAGCATGGATCCTTCAGGCTCTGAGCCATACCTAGCCCTGAATTACATGATTCTTAAACAAATATAAAATGAGACTTAGTTTCCCAGTATTCTATGATCGCTCCTATGGAGTTCTGTGCATTTGGACTTCTATAAAAAGAGTCTAAGAGACATTGATGACCTCTGGGCAAAATGCTTGGAGGTTTGGGAAAACACCAATATGAATACCTTGATAAAAAAAAAGATTGATTTCATGGAAACATCGATGTCATTATATTTCTCAATGTTCAGAAAATCCTATTGAATATTTAAAAATGATATTATTTGAATTTTATTATTTTAAAAGTGACCATCCCTGTAGACAGTAAGACCTGGAAGTACAACATCAGTAACTTACCTACTGTACTTCATGTTGTTGTATATAACTGGGGAGTGTATATAGGCAACCAATCACAAGCCGCTTTACTGTAGCAACTCAAGTATATATAAAAGTATAGGGCACCTCTCCTGTCAAAACTAGATGCCGTCTATTGACCGTCGCCCCAAACTAGCGGTCTCAGGTCGGTGACAAAGCCACAACACCAGCTTTGGTAAACTGAGAAGCGTCCACCTGGAGATCATGGTTTTGGGCTAATGGCCCTCGTAAGTCCAGGGTGGACTTATTCAATGAGATCTACAAGGGATCAAATGGAATCTTCACAATCTGCCAAAGAGGTGTTTAGCTGTCAAAGGGACTAGGCCAAATCTATGTCTGAAATATATAGATATACAGTTAAGCCTGTCTATAGCGCCCCCTCTAAATAGCGCCTTCCTCTCTATAGCGCCCGATTTTAAACATTAAAATGTAAACATTTTACATTAAAAGTGACCTGTCTATAGCACCCCCTCTCTATAGCACCTTATTTTGGTGAGTCCCAAGAGGGGGTGCTATAGACAGGTTTAACTGTATATATATGTTTATTTTGACAGGAGAGGCGCTTTATGCTTTTATAAATCAACTTCCTCCAAGCAAAAATTTCCATCAAGTATAAATATATAGAAAAATATAAACTATTAACACAGTTCAAAATATTTAATAACTTCTTTGCATATCTTATTTACTTCCAATCCTGACAAAAATAATATCTTTGCTGAGAATATTCTTTCAAACTTTTCAAATATCTGGTTTCTTACTGACAGCAATAAAGGCTATCTGTCAGGTATTTATTAGATTATTATTATAATCTAAGGTATTTATAGGTGAAGAAAACATGGCAATCCATTTCCCAATGAAGAGGACATAACAGTAACAACATTATTTAAGAGAAACAATATCAATAAATATGAAAAACAAACAACTCCACCTTTGCTGGTCCCAAGCCCGGATGAAAAAGAAGGAGGGAGAGCAGTAACAAGCTCAATTAAAAATTTGGGCTCAGCTGATAGTACCCTGTAAGGGCTCCTGATCCAGGGATACAGGATGAGCAGCGTTTGTACTCCATGTTAGGAGCGGCTGCACATGGCATCTGTTCCTCATGTCAGAGGCGGCCATTTCTTTTGGAGCTAAGTCAGCCTGCTACTGAGTAGTGCTCCCAGTCTTAATTACAAAGGTAGGCACATTCTACTTCACCCAAATATGTTTGAGTGGAGATGTGAAAGAAGAGAAAAACAAACAAGTTCATGTAAGTTCCCACAACATTTGGTCCATCTGAACTACAACAGGATATGGAGGGAAGTCTGGAATTATCGTTGTTTGACCCTACACACAGCTTATGCAAATTGTTGTAGATTTTAGGATAAAAATCTCTATATATATATAAAAGTCAATGTCTGTCTGTTTCGCGATAAACTCAAAAACTACTGAACCAATTGGTACCAAATTTTGCATGTCGCTTTTTATAAACCTGAGGAAAATTTTCGGCTACATTTTGATTGGTATTTTTGGCTATTTCTTTTTTTCATTTGAAGAACTTTTTTTTTTTACGCGGAGAAATCCGGAATGGAATGAATACCCAAATATGGCCATTTTTTATAAGCATCGGTGGTTCAGTGGTAGAATGCTCGCCTGCCACGCGGGCGGCCCGGGTTCGATTCCCGGCCGATGCATTTTTTTTTACAATTTTTAAAACTCATTTATATTATATACTAGACGTATGACCCGGCTTCGCCCGAGAATTCCCCCGATGGCTATTTCTTTTTTTCATTTAAAAAACTTTTTTTTTTACGCGGAGTAATCCGGAATGGAATGAATACCCAAATATAGCCATTTTTTATAAGAATCGGTGGTTCAGTGGTAGAATGCTCGCCTGCCACGCGGGCGGCTCGGGTTCGATTCCCGGCCGATGCATTTTTTTTACAATTTTTAAAACTCATTTATATTATATATAATATAAATATATATTATAATATCAACTATATTAATTAAATCAAATACCTAAACACTAATATAATACAATTTTTGCCATCACACACACTTTTTTCCTGTAGTTTATGTGTTACTTCTGTATTGCTATTCTATGGCACTTCTAATATTTATTATTGATGTACTTTCAGTATGAAGGAAATTGCAATCGGGGGAATTCTCGGGCGAAGCCGGGTCTAGTTAATTATAAACACAAGGTAATAAGACCAAATCCTAATATATAAATAGTGTGTGACATTTTAGTAACAATGCTGTTACCGAAATGTTACACACTATTTATATATTTGTATTTTTTGACAATTAAATAATTTTATTGACTTTTAGTCAATGATTACACCCAAAGTCAATGGGAGAAACTACAAAAATTTACAATAATCTTGATTCTGTTAGGAGCGCAGAACCAGCCTGAGCTCGTATATTCCCCTTTGAATTAAGGGGTGGTCATCGTGAGCATGTTCGGCGACAGTGCCGAGAAACTCGGCGAGAGTGGCTTTGTGTCTGGGTCTAGATCTGAGAGACTTGAGGAGGTACTCCCTACTCTTGAGCCACACGATCGAATGTGAGAGGTTGTCAATATATATTTGTATTTGGTCTTATTACCTTGTGTTTATAATCTATAATCCAAATTGTGCCTTATCAAGACCAAATCTAAATAAATAGTGTGTGGTGTTTCAGTAACAACGTTGTTACCATCATCAGACAAAACAACGTTGTTACCGAAATGTCACACACTATTTATTTATTAGAATTTGTGGTCTTATTACCTTGTTTTTACACATGAACATATTTGAATTATTAGATTCTTGTTGGATTGACCCTAGTACACACTGGTCCTTAGACAAGATGGCTAAAAGAAGGGAATAAGAGAGCAGGGAGAAACCAAATGCTCAAATCTTTCTTTTATTGAGGTGGGGAGGGGGGATGGCAAACAAATAAATAAATAATCTCTCAATTTTGTAAATAGAATCAAAAAAACAAACAAAAACTGTTAAAAAAAAAAAAAAAAACAACAGAATCAACAAATAAACAAAAAAATAGGAATCTTGACTATTTTTCTTGGGCTGTTTAAAACTAAACAAAATGAATGTTCCAGAAGACTTTGATGGCAAAATTCTTGAGATTTTAACAACAAGTTATCTGTATACAGAGTGAGTAATTCAGTTGGAGCAGGCGCAAAAGAGTGAAGAAGAACCAACAACAAAAATGGAGGAAAGGAATTTAAGGAGATTAAAGAAATGAAATGAAAGCTGGGAGAAGTGGGAAAAACAAAACCCACAAAAAAAATGACTAAAAATAATTTCATCAAACAATAAACTTGGGTTTAAAACTAAAAAAATAACTATTAAGTAATGAAAAGAGGAGGAGGAAGTTAGTTGCTGAAAGGGCAAACAAGTAATGATATTTACAAATAAAATAACAAAGCATGTGCATCTGACTTAGATCAAAATATCATCCCAAACAACAGGGCAATATGCAAATAGGTTTGGATGAAGGGGAGGGTGAATCCTCTGGGAATTTTGAGGCACAAAATGAAACCAAAACCTAAAAAGAAGTGAGTGAGTGAGATTGTTATAATTTGACTCTGCACTTGATGTTCAGCGCTGACTTCAGCATGTTGATGCAGAGCTTGGATCCGTCGTTGGCTTCCTTGATGAAGAAGGCAAAGTTGAGGAATCCGTGGGGCAGTCCGGTGAGGATATTGAACTGTACTGGACACTTGAGTTTCTTCAGCCGCCGGACTAGCATTACAGAGTCATCCAGGCACGGATCATAGTCCAGGGACTGTACAACACAGGCCACGTGAAGCCAACAGAAGCATCATTCTTGTAGGTGTGGTTTCAATGAAAGATGCATCAATCAATCACTACCAAGACCTTCAGTTTTATACAGGTTTTCCCTAGAGATACGTAGAAGGATTGGGGAAAGAGGAAGAAAAATAAATTTGAATTTACAAAGTTATAGGAGAAATATACAGTTCTCAAATTTTGCTTTCATTCAAAACTCCAAGGGATCAGAATTTATGGTGAACACAAAGTCAGTGTGTGCTGAATTATAGAATATTATCTTCTTCTTCTTTCTTATCTCCACTCAATCACACTAAGGTATCAAGCTTGTAAAGCTTGGATAGGAAAGGATTGGATAGTAAAGAAAGGAAAAATTAAAAAAAATTGAACCTATGATATATAAGACTTCGTTGTTTGATGAACCACTGAGCTAAAAAAAAACACTGCACACTGTTTGGTTAATGAACCCAATTGGGCTGATTATAGTCATGTAATAGTTGAGAATCAATCCGCATGCAAATATAATGAACACCATACATACATATACACACTCATGGACAAAACTTAAGGAAGTAAAAAGCCTTTGATGTCACCGGTCGGCTGTGTTTTTTGAAGGAGACAGAGGCAATTTTGTTCACACTTGGTTATCTCATGTGTCATCAATAAAGGTCACTGTATAATCTTTCAAAGTTTATTGTCTGAATCCCGATATACATGCTAAAAGGTACTACTTCCTAAGTTCTGGTTCCAAATTCACTTCACTAGGTACCGCTCAAAAAGAGCAACCTACCTTATGATATTTCCAACAATGAACAATAAGTGTGAACGTCATTCACATATTAAAACAAAGTGTCCAATGTGAGATTAGATCCCAGTTCATGGCTATCGGGAATCGAGGGATTTAACCACTGGTCCACCAACACTTCCCTAAGTTTTGTCCATGAGTGTATATAAGTACATATATCATAGATGGAACTTACCAATATGTAAAGAGGGGGCAGCTTCTTGAGCTGTGCGTCTGAGGCGTAGTAAGGTGACATGAAGGGGTTGGAGGCGAGGATCTTCATCTTCTTGAACTTGTCGGACAGGACCTGGTGATGCTCCGGAGGTTTGTACCACGGCAGGGCTGCGGGGATGGTGGCGCCGGAGTGGGGCTGGATGAGCCGCCGGCTGTCAGTGACCATGGTGGACATGCGGTCCAGGCAGGCCCGGCTCCACTGGCAGCACTTGCGGTGCAGGTTGTACGTCAAGTCTGCCGGCAGGTCGAATATACTCAGCTGGTCGTTGCAGCTCTGGTTCTTGGCCACCTGCTTCTCTGTGGTGTTGTACCTCTTGAGGAACTCTTCTACGTAGTCCATGGGCCGCTGGGGGCTGAACTCCTGGGGGGAACAGCTGCCGCTGGAGTCCGGCAGGCTTCCTGAGGGCTTCAGCTTCAGGATGCCCTTGGGGGACGGCGGAGTGCTGTTGTTGGAGAGGGTGTTGTCGTTGGACTCCTTCTTGGGACTTGCTGGAAAGTCCTCGTCATGGGGGATGACCACAAAGGATTCCTCAGAATCTGGCCGCTCCAGAGGGTCGTCCTCATTCCCGTTGAGTATATCAATTTCCTTGAGGATGCTCATGTTGGACTCAATGTACTCCGAGATGGAGGACGTCTTCCGGACTCTCTCCTCTCTCAGTGGGGACTCATTGCCGTACTCATCCTGGTCAATCTTGTTGACTCCGGCGTAGGCTGACACACACATTGACACTTGGGAACATTGTCTCTGACAGACAGGACAGTGGGACATTAAATAGGGTAATGTGTAAATACGGTGTGGGTTATATGTAAATATAGTGTGGGGTATATATGTAAATAATGTATCATCATTTTCCAACACTACAGAAAGATGTAAGATAATAATATTCCATATTACAGGTTTGAAACAATGAGAATGTAAGTCCCTCCAGCCCTAACAACTCTGTCATTGTTGTTTCTTATCCCCTTTTGCAAAGATTACAAGAATTCCATGAGTCCATGTTCCTTAAGCTATAGATCTCATGGAATGGGGTGTAGGGGTGCAGCTTTCATTGATCATGGTACCATGATCCAGGCACACTTTGGTGAAAGTCTGACTTTGCCTGTAATTTGAAGCCATTTCTAACATGGAAGCAGATGCCTTTGCTGCCGACTCTAACATGAGTACAGACCTCCGTATCCCTGGAGGAACCCTTGCTGAGGTCTATCAACTGTGTCAGTTGAACTCAGGATTTTTAAAGAGGCCTTTCTCTTTCTAACAATGCTGCTGTTGGTCCACAACTTCTTATTCGTCAGTTATTCTGCTTGTTTATCAGGCCTTCATATCTAAAAGTGGTTCCTGTCACCCGGGGACATGCCCGCTATATTATGGGTGAAAGAGGTGGTTTACCATCGAGACAGGTGAGCATGAAACCCAGGGGGATGAGAGGGTCCATCATGGACATGAGACGTGACGGGGAAGGAACCATGTCCAGGAGCAGCGGGGCATACATGATCACTGCACCATCTGGTGCGCGGATGCCTAGAGCCTGGCACTTCAGTACCATGGCCAGTGAGAGGTTGCCTCCTGCGCTGTCCCCCGCCACGCAGATCTGTTCTCCTGTTGAGCCTGCACCACATCAAGTACAGTTCAGCAAAATTTTAATACACCTCCTGATATGCAACTAAGAATGTTGCAATGACCTACTGCCATCTATTAGAAAAATACCAATTGAATGTGGATTTAGTTTCCAGAAATTGACCAATACCTCCATTAGCAAGTAAAAGCCATCCAAGTGTATGTATTTCAGGCTGTCAGCATGGTAGCAGTATGTTAATGACCCACCAAGGGAATCTTCATTGGTTTTAATTCAAGAAGAGGATATTTAAGGCCAAAAGTGGGTTTTTGTTATTGTCCATCAAGTCGACTTCTGGTGACTACATCAATAAATATTTTCCAATTATTTATCGGTTGATGACCATCACTCGCAGCTAGTGACATTCCAGTAACTCCATTGACCCCTTCTAGCCAGCTCATTGGATGTCTTCCTTTCTTTCTTATAGGTAAGTAATCTAAAAAATGCTTAAGAAAAGTTAGTTTTCTTCTTTGACTTCTTAAACATTACCAATATTTGTCATTACTGAAGTATATATTCCTTAAACAGTTAATTTAGTAGCTTGCATATGGCTTCACCCATGGGACTCTTGTTTACTTCCTCTAGAGAGCCAGTTACATGCAATGCATGGCCATCAATTTTTGCACCCATTGCATATGTACAGGATATCAAACACTTAATTAGATTTATTGGTGACATTTAAAGTTTGGCATTCTATCCTTCATGTGTGCAGTGGGCTAATTTTCTATTCCAATAGTACTGGTAGAGAGAACAGAACTTGCTATAAACTTCTGTAATCCAAAATGGCAACAAGCGCCAAGGGTAACATAAGATGCACGCTATGTAAATATGTAAATAAATAAAAATGTATATGTAAATGTAATATGTATATAAAAATGTAAATGTATAATAAAAAAGGAATGGTTATGAAAAAACTTTTTTTTAAATTTAAGGAGTGTATAAGTAGCTTTAAGGAATTTTCTACATCAGCTAAATTCAATATTAGTGTTCTTAGATTTTGGTGATGAAGGGTACATATCCCATTCTTGTAACTCAGTTTAAATAAAATAACTTATGACATAAATATATTAGCAATGACAGAAAGCTGCACAGACCCAGCAGCTGGAGGTGGTTCAGGGCCCAGGCATACACCAGCACTATCTCATCCAGGGGCCGGGGGAAGGGGGCCTCAGGGGCCAGGGAGTAGTCAATGGAGAGGATGGGGACGTCAGTCTCTTTGGCCCAGTCCCTCAGGTAGATCTGGACATCAGGTGTTGTCATACATCATTATATATATATGTCACTAGCCGAATGACCCGGGCAACGCCCATATTTTACCCGATTGAATGTTTTTATTCAAATACTATTTGTTACAATTATAAATTGGCGCCTTAAATAAATGCATATGTTAGTTAATAACTATAGCCTATGTGCTTTATCTGTCTATGTACTGTTGGCTTCCGTAGGCGTCTCTTACTGGGAAAAAGAAAGAGAGGATTCCATTTAGTTATTAACTAATATATGCATTTATTTAAGGAGCGACCCGCTCCAACACAATAGTTACAAAAACGAAAAAGCGAGTGGGGGGGGGGCAAAGGTGGCGTGATCGTAGCCAACCAATAGGAGGGCGCAATTCCAAAGAAAAAGCAAACAGTGACAGAGATGACAAATGATTAGGAGATGAAGAATTAAGAACGGATGACGCTGGTAACTGTATATAGAATAATTTGCCTAATGCCCAAGAGATATAATTTATTTTCGCCATATAAGTATGTGAAAATGTAAATACAAATTCATCCATCTATAAATCTGTACTAAATACGTGGAAGCCAGTGCACGCGGGCAAATGCTAAGGCACACCACCGCGTGCGCACACTCACGAATGTGGAACAAATTCTTTTCAAAGCCTACATGCACAACGGCTGCACCCTTCCATTCGATCACGACATATATGTCATAATTTGTATATAATTGTATGCACCCCCGACCCACTATGCATGTACAATGTATGATTTTCAAAGATTTAATAAAGAATAAGGTAACTGGAGGAAAGAAAGTAGCAACAAGACATAGGAAGCAGGCTAAAAGCGGGCACAAGTATAAATAACTTGTACAGTCAATACTTCCTGGCAAGGCCGGGCGTGTCTGGTGACCGCAAAAGTTATAAAAGTAGAGAGACGCCCAATATTTCCGGACAGGACCGGACGTATTTGATAACCGCGGAAGTAATAAGAGTCGAGCACACCCAATACTTCCTGACATAGAAAAACGGGCACGTTCCATCCTTCGACCAATGGGAAGGAAGACGACTCGTGGTGTAAAATCGAGAAGCAAGAATAGGCAGTAACGTTTTCGCTCGCATAGGAACAACACCTAGAGTAGTGACTTGGCTCCCACCGAGTTCAGATCAGTAGTGCTTTGGCTCCCAAGGAGGTGACATCGGCTCTGGACCTCTCTCCCTCTGCTCATCCCGTAGCTAAGTACAATCACCGCCATGTGATCAGATAATTAACAATCAAAATCGCTCCGCTCTTCTCAAGCTTTCTTTCCTCCAACCCAGTTGCCTTTTATTTTCAAACCCCATCACGTGTCCTGATTATTCCTAACTGTATGCTTCACTTGCCACTCAACGACTGCGTTTCAACCAATCCTCACCATTCAAATCGAACAACAAGAAATTCCGCAACGATATTGTCACAGAACGGTTAAGTCGACAGGATTCTACAACAGTGTAATACATCAAATATTGCAGTGTAATAACTTTGGATATATTACATATATATATAATTTTTTTTTTTGCCTATCCCTAGTACACGTGGTACAGGACATGATAATCATGGTGGGTAGAAGTAGGCGACTGCTTTTACTGTAAGTGCACCGCATGTCTACACATGTGAAAAGCAGTTCAACTTTGCACTTACAAATGTGCCAGAGCCCCGTTTGGTTACTTGCACTCGCTGGTGGGGTTGGACTTTTGCAAGGATCAGGGGCCATTGGAGATTTTTTTTTTTTTTTAACAGA